>PVJN01060347.1:0-11593 GCA_004026805.1 Lasiurus borealis
TCCCCTCTCTCTTTTCCCCTCCCTCTTCCCTATGACTCTCTAAAACTCAATGGAAAAAAGTATCATTGAGTGAGGATTAACAAACAAACAAACAAAAAAAAAAAAAAAAAAGGAAGCACATAGGAAGACATTTCACACTGCCTGGATGGGGAACCTTAATCTGCCAAGGGCCATTTGGGTATTTATAATATCATTTGCAGGCCATACAAAATTATCAACTTGAAAATTAGCCTGCTATATTTAGTCAAACATTTAATTAACTCACTCCTAATACCTTGGAGAGCCAGACAAAATGATGTTGTGGGACTTATATAGCACACAGGCTGAACCTTCCCTACCCTGCTTCTTATGGATGAGCAAAGAAAATTCTTGAGATGGAAATGAGCCCTTGTGAAGGTCCTGTAAAGATTGCTGAAATTACAACAAATGATTTAGACTATTACATTAACTTAGTTGAAAAAGCAGGACAGGATGTGAGAAGAATGATCCCAATTTTGAAAGAAGTTCTACATAGTAGCTTCAAACAATGCAAACATTATTCTGCAGTTCTTTCTATCAGAATTCTGATGCAGATTTCACTGGGTTAAAATCATGGTATCTGCAAAGCTGTTTATTTCAAGAAGCTCTCGAAAATCCCTTCCCTGCTCTTTGCCAGCTCTAGAGGCCACACACATCTCTTGTCTCATGCCTCTTTCATCCTTCTTCAAAGGATGAAATAAGGATGTCTCTCTTATTCCAGCTTTAAGGACTCACAGGAGACTTAGCCCAGAGCAGTGGTCGGCAAACTGAGGTTCGCGAGCCACAGTTTGCTACTCTGTTGACTAATGAGTTTGCGTACCACTGGCCTAGAGAATTCTATATAATCCCTCATATCAGGGCCCTTAATTTAATCACCCATGCAGAACCCCTTTTACCATGTAAGGTAAATATTCACAGGTTCTGGTTATTATGATGTGGACGTTTTTTGAGTAGCTATTATTCAGTGTACCGCAACAACATGAAGAAAATCATAAAAATTGTGAATTGCATGGTATAATCCATTTGTTCTTATATATAAAGTTATGTAAATAATAGAAGGATAATAAGATAACTATCTTACAAGACATGAGTATTATATCACTTTTTAAAAAATTCTACACTGAAGTAATACCATTATGTCAGCAATAATCCAGAATGGATAATGAGCCTGAACTTTGCTAAAATTGGTAAAGCTAAAAATTGAATTAAGCAGAAATAATGAAAAATTTCTATTATTCACACATGAGTTGTTGCAATTTTTCAGCAAGACAGATTATAGAGGTAGAAAATCTTATAGAACAAATGACTTCTTCTCAGGAAAAGAAGTAGTTTTAGAAATCACAAAGTGAAAATTTATACAGAAACTTAATAATGAACATTTAAAAATCTTGTACAATTTATAATGTGAATTTTCATATGACATCATCCCACTTAATCCTACATTTTCCTTGTGTTAAGACACATTAAAAAGGCATTCTTTGATTATACTCTTCTACTACTCTCCTATCTGGTAAACAATATAATTATTTGTTTTTTGTGATTTTTTTCAGAGAATCATTTTGGTTTCTGTCCTGACCATACTCACTGTCAACAAGCATGTCCAAGTATAACATACTTTGGTGTTTAGATGATTTAATTTATTGGATACTATATTTTCATCCCTAAAATATATCCTAAATGCTGACACCAGAAAAATCCTAGAAATTAAAAACAAAACAAAACAATATTTAAGATTTATAATGGATATACTCATATAAGGAAAGTTTGAGAAGTAGCAATCACCCTTTGATTTAACACTTCCAATTATAAAAAAAAATGATATATTTTGCAACACCTTCCATATTATAGAGCACTGATAAAAATTTTTTACTATCATTTGCTACTTTTAACTTCCCATTTTTTTGCCTTTTTAAGTGACATGAACTAAATTAACACTCTCTTTAGCATAATCAATTTTCAGATACTTGGTGACCATTATTATATTTCTTCAAAATTATCACAGTTAAGGATTCCCTATTTATCCATCTCTTTCTCATTGTAAATAGAAACCCAGGAGTTTTCTACCCTCTTTTAGATATATCATATTTCATAAATAATATACTGAAAAATGTTATCACTTGAGTTAATTTGAATACTTTTAACATCAGAACACTGCAGTATACAGGGAACAGGTGAATCTGGCCTCAGTTTTTTATGTTACCTAAGATTACTGTGGTTTCTGTGACTTTCATGTAATATTTTTTCCATGACTTTTCATATGACCTACTTTCTTTAGACATGATTTCTTCCATTCTAATCTTTTACAATTTACATATTAAATATATGTTTATTGCATATGTAATATCTGTTTGTTGTATAAGATGGTGGTTAAAAATAAAAAGAAAAACCATAATCTTGGCATTCAAAGAATTATTAACAATTTGAATCTAAATGAGAAAATTAATTTTTTTATTTAATACATTAAATTATTTGGATCACTCATCCCACTAAAGATAATTAGAACAATTAGGTAGATAAGAGATGATATATAGAAAGATATAGCCAAGGATTGAAAGGTAGATAAAATTTTTTGAATACTAGATAAAGATAAAGACTATTTTACTGATATCATATGCAGTGGAAGACATAAATCGAAAAGTGTAAACCAGCACTCGGGACAGCTGTTCTGCTGATAGGATTTGACATGCTGAGAATATGAGATTATTTGGGTATGAAGAAAAAAAATACTTGGATTCCAAGGTTCAAAATACACGATCTTCTCGGCAACTCTAACACTATGGGTCAGGACCTTACAGAACTATAACATAGGTAAAGAGTAAACTAGAAATAGAACTAACTTGGTTTTCACAGAGACTTAAAAAATGATTTAAATATTCTCAATTCTTGGGAAATAATTGAATCTCAGATGACCCTAGACATTTAGCAGAAATAAATGTAAGTTATGTATAAATTATTATAGCATTTTTTAATCCTTCAAATATGTCTTTAAATAAATGTTCAAATATAATGTCACAAAATCAAAATGATCAATTCAACAACAGATAAGAATACATGAATGAAAACTAAAAGAAGCAATACACAAACTACACAGAACAATAGGGACACTAAATATTGGATTTATAATACATATTTTAAAATAAGAATATGAGAATTTTGAAAGAGAAATGGTAACAATATGCAGGGAGTTAGATTTGAAAGAAAACAGAATTTGAACTGAAAAAATGCCAGTCAGAAAATTAAGAATCCAATGAATACATATAAAAAGCTATTTTCTCATAATTACAAAACCAAATGTCCTTAATGAAATATTAGAATATAAAACCCAATATCATATAAAGAAATAACACATCATGACAAAAGATGCTTTATACCAAGAGTGCAAGTTTGACTTAGCATTTGAAAATCAATCAATGTAATTCATTTCCTTAGCAAATTAAAGAGTAATAACTATATGGTGCTTTCAATGAAACCAAAAAAAGCATAACACCAGTTTATTCTAAAAATGTCCAAAAAGCTGAAAAATAAGAATATTCCTTTAATCAGATAAAGTCACCTACAAAGGGAGAATAATTTTTAATAATGCATGGAACAATTTATCTGGATCCAGGAACAAAACTAGAATGCCAACTATTTTGATTAGTTTCAGATATTGCTTGAAAAATTTTCACCAGTGGAAAAAGCCATAAAAATAATTCTGGTTCTGGCTAAAAAGCAGTAGACCCATTACTACTAGGCTCTTCCCTTTACAACTAAAAACTCTGGACATAACAAATAAGCACAGAAGGACACAGAAAGGTGAAAAGAAAGTAAACTGCCTTGGGACCCTTGGACTTGATGACTAGCAGTTCAGTGAGTTCCCTAGTTTCCCTTTGGTTCTCATATATCCCAGCAGGTGCTATAGAAGCCTCCCACTCAAAACCTGCAACAGGCACAAAAACAGCTCTAATAAAAGCCAATGCTGCTTAGCCAGTAACCCAGAAATATGTGGCCTACGAGCAAAAGATGGATCATAGGCTTTCATGTGGCAGGTAAATAATAAAGCTTCCTAAAAAATTGGATATTCTTATAACTTTGGTGCAGGCGCAAGATGTCTCAAACAATATCAAAAACAACTAATCATTAAAAAATAAATTGTCCTTTGACTTCCTGAAAATTAAAGTTTTTTTTAATTAATTAAAAGGCATCATAATTGAGAAGACAGTTCACAGACTAGAAAATATTGCAATACACATATTCAACAAAAGAGCCAAAGCAGAATATATAAACCATTTTTGTAAATAAATTTAAAACATACAAAATAAAACTGGGTAAATGTATTGAACAGGAACTTCAAAAGGGGAAATCTAAATGGCCAATAAAACTAAGAAAAAGTATTCAACATCTGTACTTACAAAGGGAATGCAAATTAAAACCATAATTTGAGCCAAAACCGGTTTGGCTCAGTGGAAAGAGTGTCGGCCTGCGGACTGAAAGGTCCCAGGTTCGATTCTGGACAAGGGCATGTACATTCGTTGTGGGCACATCCCCAGTAGGGGGCGTGCAGGAGGCGGCTGATCGATGTCTCTCTCATCAATGTTTCTAACTTTCTATCCCTCTCCCTTCCTCTCTGTGAAAAATCAATAAAATATATTTAAAAAAAAAACATAATTTGATACCTTTGATTACATAACTTCTCTGAAGATTCAGGTTCAAAATAATGGCAATACTAATGTCAGCAAGGATGTAAAATAACGAGAACACTTAAAAATCATTATTGTAAATGTAGATATTTACGTTCTAAAGGATGAAAGAGAGTATGGTTTATTTATTCCTTTAATGCTCTCACAGCTGAGCTTTGGATTGGCAGTATCTGTATGTCCCACTTATAGCCAAAGCTGCTGATGGGGAATCTCAAGTATGATCGTGGCTTTTCACTCTTTTTTTAATTTATTTTTTATTAATGTATTACATGTATACATATCTTCCCATTGCCCCCCCTCTCAGGCATACTCTAACCCCCCAGTGTGTTGTGTTCATTGGTTATGCTTATATGCATGCATACAAGTCCTTTGGTTGATCTTTTATCTACCTCACCTCTCCCTAACCTTCCTGCTGTAATTTGACAGTCTGTTTGATGCTTTACTGCCTCTGTATCTATCCTTCTGTTCATCAGTTTATAATGTTCTTTATTATCCATAAATGAGTGGGATCATGTTGGTGTTTTTCTTTCATTGACTGGCTTATTTCATTTAGCATAATGCTCTCCAGTTCCATCCAGGTTGCTACTATTGGGTGTTTCTCCTTCTCTTTAAAAATATTATCTTCATTACATTCCTTTGGAAGTACAATCTGTTTCCTGCCAGACCTTGACTGACACAGATCTTTATCTGTTAAATCAGAAATTTCCTCATCCCCTAACCTGTACCTGCTATCTGCCAGGGGTCTTGTCCAGCATCTAGAAGGGTTCAGGATTCTGGAGAACGGCTGTGGTAAATTATTAAAGAGTCTAGAGATGAAACATAAATTTGGAAAGCCTTTTGAGGAGTCAGAGGAGACTTAGCTAAAGAAACCAAGTCCTTTTGAATCTCTGGACCCCTTGCTCTTTATTAACACACTATGTCCTAAGGCAAAGTAGATATACATCTCAAAGTTAAGTTTTGGTATATAGTAGGCATTGTTAGATTGGGAGAACTGCCTTTGGTTGTTCAGGTGGTTGGCCAGCAGGAGGCAATAACATGTAGGCTGAAATGCCCTCAGCTGTCTGGCAGCAAGCTATCATCTGCAAATCTTTAGGTATGGGGAAATGCCTTTAGCCATTTCCAACAGCAGATAATATGTATTCAGCCCTGCTGAATCCCCAAGTTCCATCAATCTTTTGATGAAACTTCTTGCATTTATGACATGCTGGAATTAGCTTCTGGAAGCTACCTAAACAAGGTTAAGAAGCCAAGAAAGCCCTGTAGACATTCAAGGCAGAGAGAGAGAATCAGCAGACTATATGTGTTCCATATAGTCTTTTGTTATGCACTTATCCCAAGCTGGAGGTGGGGAGAAGTATTGACACTAAATAAAATTTGGAGTTTTGACTATTATATGGGACTCTAATAATCCCATGGGTCCTATATATTTAATTACCAAATTGGGAGACTATTTAATGTTCTAAATATCGATATCATTTGCCTTGACTAGGGTGGCTCAGTTGGCTGGAACATTGTCCTATACATTAAAATATTGTGGGCTTGATTCCTGGTCAGGGCATATACCTAGGTTGTGGGTTTAATCCCAGTTGGGACATGTACAAGAAGGCAATATCTCTTTCTCTCTCTCCTCTTCCCTTTCCCTCTCTCTAAAATCAGTAAGCATGTCCTCAGGTGAGGATTTTAAGAAAGAAAAAGACAAATATACAAATAGCCATATGATTCTTTTAGTCAAGGGCAAACAGAAATGTCAGAGACTACTTTTTTTTTTGTCTAGCCAACACCCAGAGTTTAAAGAAAAAGGAGAGACACTGAAGATGCTTTATGATGAAATCTCACATATTTATGCTTGTCCAATTTACTAGTTACATATGGAAGCAAAATGTAGGTTGGAAGGATACAGTATGTCCTCAGGTTACGTTGAAGATCTGTTCCTATGGCGAGATGTAATGTGATTTTTGCCGTAAATCAGAACCCATCTACATAAGCACCTACATCACTCACATGGAGAACATGCACAGCAGTAATGAAGTAAAACAGTAAAAATAAAATTAAAAGAAAGATAATAATTCCTGACCTTTACTTGTGGTAAATAAATAACAAAAAACATAAAGCACACATGTAGGTACATCAAAATGACGGAACTTTTTAAAAAAATAAATACTGTAAATGGGAGATGGCTAGGTAATGATGAAACAATGACATACGTTGAGTTCAACGTAACCCGAGGACTGCCTGTATAAACCAAAATTTTGTTGTGGTCCCTGAGGAAGATAGCCAAAGGTAGTTCAACTTTATAGTTAACATCTTTTATAGAAAAGCTATCTAAAGCAGCAATGTTAATCTTAAAAATTGTGGATACGTGGGTATATGAATGTTTTTCCTATTATTCCTTTTTTAATTTTTTTATAGAATAGGGTGTTACATATGTGTCCTTATTCCCTCCTTAGCCCCTATTCCCCCTACTCATGCACTCACCCCCTTGTTGTCTGTGTCCATTGGTTAGGCTTATATGCATGCATACAAGTCCTTTGGTTGATCTCTCCCCTTACCACCACCCTCCCCTACCTTCCCTCCAAGGTTTGATGTTCTGATCGATGTTTCTCTGTCTCTGGAACTGTTTTTGTTCATCATCCATTATATTCCATAAATGAGTGAGATAATGTGATACTTATCTTTCTCTGATTGGCTTACTTCACTTAGCATAATGCTCTCCAGTTCCATCCATGTTGTTGCAAATGGTAGGAATTCCTTCTTTTTTAGTGCAGCATAGTATTCCATTGTGCAGATGAACCACATTTTGTTAATCCATTCATCTGCTGATGGATACTTAGGCTGTTCCAAAATCTTAGCTATGGTAAATTGTGCTGCTATGAATATAGGGATGCATATATCTTTCTGATTGGTGTTTCTAGCTTCTTGGGATATATTCCTAGAAGTGTTATTACTAGGTAAAATGGGAGTACAATTTTCAGTTTTTTGAGGAAACTCTATACTGTTCTCCACAGTGGCTGCACCAATCTGCATTCCCACCAGCAGTAGTTCACCAAAGTCCTTTTTCTCTGCATCCTAGCCAACAATTGTCATTTATTGATTTGTTGATGATAGCCATTCTGACAGGTGTGAGATGGTACCGCATTGTTGTTTTGATTTGCATCTCTCGAATAATTAGTGACTTTGAACATGTTTTCATGTCTCTTTCTTGATATTTTTTCATCTCTTTTAAAATTGGGCCTCCTACTGTTAAGTCAATTTACTCTTAGCTGTCACAAATCATACTTTTGATTCATCCAGAAAAACAAGTTGACTTATACTACCAGGCCTGAAAAAATGGCCCTTCATTGGTCATTTATTTTAGTTTACAATCTGCTTTGAACCTTTAAGAGTCCTCAGAAAGGCAGGAATTCAAAACTCTACTGCAATGACATAAATGCTAATGGGGAACTAAATGACATTGTTAGCTACAGCTCATTTTGCAGTTATAATTAGGGGCAGTGAGACATGGTCCTGTAACTCAAGAACATAATGGGAATTTCTGAAGCAGAACTACTGAACTGACAAGTATATCTGTAAGAACTATATATAACACACCCTCAAAGGATCTTTAAGTGAAATTCAGAAATTGACACTTGTCTATTTATGTCTCTTATTTAGAAATAGATTTTTTCTCTCACTTCACAAAATATTCCAAACCTTTTATCAATACTAAATTGTTATTTTTTAGTTTCATTGAAAGTTGTGTGGAAGCATTTTGGCCTTTGACTAGAAACTCCCCATGTTCTGAGAATAATAAATGTGCATTGTACTTTAATGTAATCTAAATTAAACTGGGCATCAGTGTGCCAATTCCAGCTGGATGACAAAACTTAAAAAAACTGAAACCACTTTACTCCTTGAAAAAAGACTAAATTAATAACAGTCCATAATTGACTTTTAGGTACCCTACGTTGAATATGCAATCTTTTCCCAGTATCAATCCAGGGTGAGTGGACATGGGAAAAAATAGAGGTGAAAATATGCTAGATGTTTTCCATTTCTATTTTTTTTTCCATCTTGTTAGTGGTACATACAACTTGGAAATCTTTGGAAAGATACTCAATGTTTTAAATATCAAATTCTATGTGCTATAATATACATATGAAAGATATACAATATATTTCTGTAAGTCTTGAGGTATATTAAAGAGACATACTTAATAGTTACATATGTTTTAAAACATAATTTTTAATGAGTGCTCTACCAAAATGAAGAACTAGAATATTAATCAACAATACTAATGTTATACTTTTAATTCATTTGCTTCTTGTCATTTATCTTTTATAAACATTTGTTTTCTCAAATATGAAAGATATAATATTCTAGCCCTCATCAAGTCTCTTTAATTCAGTCCTCAACTATATCCAAAATCTTACCATAACTTAATACTTCTACCATTGAAACCCTAGATCACCTAGGACAAGTCATAAAGATTTCTTGTTTGAACTATTGCTATATCTTTGTAAATGGTCTCCCAAATTTGTTCTTTGTATCCCTGCCTTCTCTTATTCTCATAGTAGCCAAAATTATTCTTTTAAAATACAACTCAAATCATGTAACTCTCCTGCTCAAAAACCTGTAATTATTTCTAACTCACTTAGAATAAAATCCTAACTTCTCATCATTTTACCATGGTTTCCCTCTCTAATCCCAGCTCATCCCATTTACCTCATTCCATTCCACTTCGTTCACCCTGGTCTTCCCTCCGTTTCTCCAACTTCTCTATTAATACTCTAAATTTTGTACTTGGGTTCCCTCTGATTGAAATGTTCTTCTCTCACATTTCCCCAAAGACCATCCTCTCAGTTAATTTAGTTCTTCTCATTTAAAAAGTCATCTTCACAGAGAATTTTTCAGATAAAATTACTGAAAAGGAACTCAATTATCTCATTGTCCCATCACTTTGTATCTCTTTTCCCTATTTACATTCTGCAGACATTACATATTATTCACTTTTACAATGCAAGCACCACAAAGACAGGAACTTTGCCTATGTTGTTCACTGCTGTTTCCAGCATGCAGAACAGCCTCTGGGTGGCTGAAAACCCCAGCATTCTTATGTGATTACCTCCAGTGTACTAATATTATCATTGTCTCAGTGTATCATGATGTGATAATGCAAAGTGTTGAAAAAACTTGATTACAGAAACTGAAGTAAATATGATATACAAATTCATCTCATATAAAAACTTTTATGACAGTCAAAGGAAATCTATAAAACACAGGAGATGAGTAAATACAATACATAAAACATTATGCTGACACATGTTTAATTCACAAATGATTATCTCTGGTATATGAATGCTGCTCTAGGCTTTCAATTTGATGATAATGCACTGTGGGATGATATCACAAAACATTTGGAATGAAAACTGACACAAACATATTAATAGCAAGGTAAAAAAATATCCATGAGATAATTAACCTCTAAGTACTACTAAAATATCAGTGGAAGAGATATGAAATAATGCAAAAGGTTCCCAAAGATACTATCTTGATGTACTATTGCCCTCAAAATATGGGCTTTTACAAGGAAAGACATTGGAGACGAACTGGGCAGAAACATGCTACTTTGGTTTTTGTAAAGTTATAGGTTTACAATCAGATTTATTCTCACTCTAAATGAAAACTCAGCTCTGGAGGGATCAGGATAACCACATCTAAAAGGTGGGGCACAGACCCTCACCGACCAACACCCCAACTTTGCACGGGTCTGAACGCTCACCCCTTCTGAGGGCCGTCTCCTGCCTCCAGGGCTACTTTGCTTCCCATGCTCAGCACAGATTGGGACCCAGATAAACAGACAGAGACTTGGCCCAGCTCAAATCAGGACCCAGGAAACAGACAGAAACTTGTGACAGCAGCTGCCCTATATCTAAATTCAGCCTAGTACAATACTAGGAATGCTCAGGGCCTACTCAAGAATGCAAATCAACCTTTTCACTAATATTTAAAGGCTAATCTAAGATTAGTGGTAGAGTATTAAATTTGACAGTAAAAGAGTAATCAAGCTGTTAGATTAATTTAAATTGGCAAATTGAAATAAGTGAACACCCAAGAAAACTTAAGTGTACTGAACAAAAAGCTGTTTCTAAAGTATTAACTAAAATTTCTATTGGTAGCTCATCTCATGGTAAAATTGCTTAACATGCAAGGAACATAAAACAGGAATATTTGTGTGCAAAAAAATAAAATTTAAAGTTATCAATAATGTAAAATATTAAAATTTAAAGTTATCAAGAATTACAAAATTCTTCATTAATAAAAAAAGGGGGGATAGTAGGATAATATCATGTAAGGAAAAATATCTGGTAAGTAAATTACATCTAGAAAATATTCACTTTAGAAAATTAATTTTCATTTGTAATACTAACAGCAAGACACCCACAAAAAACACACATGGTGTCAAAATAAGCCAAAAAAAAAAATTGGATAGGCAAAAATAAAAAGGATCCCAAGTCAATTTTATAGAAAAGATTCTTTTATTAACTTTTGGTCGAGAATATGTTTATATACTTTCAGAAAACAACTCCAAGACCAAGTGGACTCCTGTAGCAGAGAGGAACTGACAGGTCTGCTCCAAACAAGAAAACAAGAGAAGAAACAGTCCAGAGACGGAAGAGGCTGACGAAGCCTTGCCATGCAATCAGTCAGCAGCTGTACGTCGCTACAGGATGTCTAGGACCAAACCAGAGAGGGTCAGACCTGCATTGCCACCATTTGTCCACTATCCAGATACCACTGATAATGTGTACACATAAGGAACTATTTGACATTGAAACTGGGGCTCATAACTATTGGACATTGAAATTGGGACTCAAACATTTTTCTTGCTCTTATAAGTTTATTTCTAGCCTACAAGA
>PVJN01060348.1:0-11595 GCA_004026805.1 Lasiurus borealis
AATTCAACAAACATTTGAACACCTAACATATTAGCCTTTCCCAATCATGCTGTCATGATGTACTAATGTGTACCAATCAATGGTGAGGTGTATTGCCAGTAATCTGTCACTAAAAAAGTTTCAAGTTTCCAGAAACTAAAACTGACTCTATAATAACCACTCTCATTCATCTTGCTTTCTAATACATGTTACTAAATGAGCAAAGAAGACATGAAGGCCAATAATGTGGACAGTCCCATAGAAGGTTATCAGCATGTGAGAACATCTGTCATTTGTACCATGGTGTAAAAATGGGGTCCACACTTACAGTCAAAAGGAGAGAATCAGTGGGAAAGAATAAAAAGGACAAGGAAAAGGAGAAGAAAGGCAGAGGAATATGAGGGAGGACTGAAGGCAGTGATAAAGGAGGAGAAGATAAACAACACTGTCAGGAGCGAGAAAGAAGGAGAGCCCAAATGAAACAAAGAAAGAACAATCAGCCCTAGCAGTTTTTGCTCAGTGGTTAGAACATCAGCCTGCAGACTGAAGGGTTGCAGGTTCAATTCCAGTCAAGGGCATGTACCTCGGTTGCAAGCTCAATCCTTGACCCTGGTTGGGGCATGTGTGGGAGGCAACCACTGGATGTGTCTCTCTCAAATCTATGTAGCTTGCTCTCTCTGTCTCTCCCCTTCCCTTCCACTGTCTGAAAAAAAATACCCCCAGGTGAATATTAACAAAAGAAAAAAACAGTCAGGAAACAGCACAGACTGGTGCAATGGAGCAAAGTCCAGAAAAAGAAGGTCTGGTGGCAGGCTCAATTGCTGCTGAGGAATTAAGTAACATTGATGGCATGAGGCAATCGAATGTCTCTGGGAAACCTCAGTATGGGCAGAAGGCTGACATAAAAGCCTGGATTGAGGAAAGAGTTAAAGCAGAGGATATACAAAGAACACCTTTCTATTCTTCCTTACTGAGGCTTGGCCTTTCTGGGAAAGAGGAAGACAGAATAGTAGTTAGAGAGGACCCTGGGTAGAGTCAGACACTTTAAAGGACTGGAGCATGTGTATGGGTTCAACTTATCTGACAAGTTGAAAGTATCAGATAGAGAGGACATGATCAATAGCACAGGAGTAGGATCAAAGGATTGACTTTGAACAGGAAAGGCACCAACTCTTCCTCTTCCTGGGGCAGGAGGTAAGGATGAATGCATTTGAAGGTCAACTTGTTGTGGATAGAAAGCCAAGGGGATTCACCCCACTCACTCATTCCAGAGGGGCACAACCATCAAGCGAGGGGTCAGGGTGGAACATGAATGGTTATTATTTAAAGTGGGAGAGGAGGATAAACAGAAACAGGTAAAATCATTGCTCCACCAGAAGCCATGTGAGGCCCTGACTGAGAAAGGAGAGCCAGAGAAAAAGAGAAGAGGATGTCATGTACGATCTTAGGGAGTGGATATATTTTCCGGAAAAAAAGAATGAAGGAATGAGCAAAGACATCTGAGAGAAAATGGCCATAGAAGTAAAAAACAAAAAAACTGCATTGCTGTAGAAGCTGTGCTAAGGAAGTAGTGGGTTCTCCTATTGGGTGCATATATGATCTTCTTGTATCAATCCCTTTAGTAAATGGCCAGCCAGTGCATCCCAGGAACCAAGAGGCCATCAGTTTTAATATGCTTAATGAAAGCATATTTTAAAAAGGGGGTGGGGGATAAAATGGATCCTGGCTGGTGTTGCTCAGTGGTTGAGCACTAACCATAGTTAGTGGCCTATTGAGATTTTAGATTCTTCCTTGTTGAGTTTTGGGAGGTTGTATTTTTCAAGGAATATGTCCATTTCCTCTAGGTTATCTAGTTTGTTGGAACAGAGTTGTTCATAGTATTTTTTAACAATCCTTTGTATTTCTGTGGGGTCTGCTGTTAGTTCGTCTCTTTCATTTCTGATTTAATTTGGGTTCTCTCTTTTTGCTTCTTAGTGAGCCTGGCTAGAGGTTCATCAGTTTTGTTATCCTTTCAAAGAACCAGCTCTTGGTTTCATTGATCTTTTTGTACTTTTTTGTTTGCTTGTTTGTTTGTTTGATTGTCATTTATTTCTGCTCTGATCTTTATTATCTCCTTCCTTCGGCTCATTCTGGCTTTTCTTGTTGCTCTTTTTGTAATTCTTTAAGTTGTAGAGTTAGATGATTTATTACCATTTTTTTTTCCTGTTTTTTTTTAGGTAGGCCTGTAGAGCTATAAACTTCCCTCTCAGGAATGCTTTCACTGTGTCCTATAAATTTTGGATTGTTGTGTTTTCATTGACATTCATTTCCAGGATATTTTAAATTTCTTCATTGATCTTTTTGGTATCCCAAGCATGCTACTCAGTTTCCAAGTGTTTGAATTTTTGTGATTGTTTTTATTATAGTTTATTTCTAATATTATGCCATTGTGGTCTGAGAGGATGCTTGATACGATTTCAATCTTCTTGAATTTGGAGAGACTTTGCCTGTAACCCCAATATGTGGTCTATCTTTGAAAATGTTCCATGTGCACTTGAGAACATTATATTCCATGGTGTTGGGGTGAAATGTTCTGAAGATATCAACTAAGTCCATCTGATCTAGTGAGTCATTTAGGATTGCTGTTTTTTTGCTGATTTTTTATCGAGAGGATTTATCCAGTGATGTCAGTGGGATATTAAAGTCCTCTACTATGATTGTATTGTTGTAGATTTCTCCCTTGCTATCTTCCAGTTTTTTCATGTATTTGGGTGCTCCTGCATTGGGTGCATATATGTTTACCAGGGTTATATCCTCTTGTTGTATCAATCCCTTTAGTATTATGCAGTGGCCTTCCTTATCACTTGTTATAGCCTTCACTATGAGGTCTATTTTGTCAGATATAACTATTGCTATTTTTCATTTCCATTTGCCTGAAAGATATTTTCCATCCCTTCACTTTCAGTTTGTTAAGTTCCTTTTTCTGAGGTGGGTCATGGTTTTTTATCCATTCAGCCACTTGATGTCTTTTGATTGGAGCATTTAGTCCATTTACGTTTAAAGTTATTATTGGTAGGTACTTGTTTGTAGCCATTTTTATTTTTTGTGCCTGTGTTCCTTTTTATTTCTTCTTTTTACACCAGTTCTTTTAGCATTTCTTGCATTGCTGTCTTGGTAGTGATAAACTCCCTTAGCCTCTTTTTACAAATCTGTGAAGCCCCTTATTTCCTCTTCAATTTTGAATGATAGCTTTGCTGGATAGAGTACTGGATTCAGTCCTTTGCTTTGCATCACTTTGTAAATTTCCTTCCATTCCATTCTGGCCTGATATGTTTCTGCTGAGAAATCATTTGATTACCTAATCGGAAATCCCTTATACGTAAGGTTCTGTCTGTCTCTTGCAGCTTTTAAGATTCTCTCTTTGTCCTGAATGTTTGTTATCATAATTACAACGTGTCTTAGTGTGGATCTTTTTGGGTTCATCTTATTTGGGACTTTCTGTGCTTGCGTGACTTTTTTCTTCTCCACATCAGGGAAGTTTTCTGACATTATTTCTTCAAATAGGTTTTCTAATCCTTGTACCTCTTCCTGTCATTCTGGCACCCCTATTATTTGTATGTTGTTTCATTTCATGTTCTTCCAAAGCTCCTTTAAGCTCTCCTCCTGTCTTTTAATTTTTTTTTCTCCAATTGCAGTTCATTTTGGGTGTGTTTTGCTTCCCTGTCTTCTAATTCACTACTTTGGTCCTCTGCTTCTCCTAGTCTCCTGGTGAAACTTTCCAAGGTGTTTTGTATTGGAGCTATACTACTCTTTATTTCTTCTTGATTCTTACATAAGTTGTTGACTTTTTCCATCTATCCAGTTTATGAACTGTATGACCCTTATTCTGAATTCTTTTTCTGACATATTGCTTGCATCTGTTTCTCTTAGCAATTTTTTGGTGATTCCTCCTATTCTTACATTTGAGAGTTTCTTTGTCTCCTATTTTTGTTCTCACTGAAGGATCTAGGTCATGCAGGGGCTTCTCGGGTGGCAGTGGCTCCTCGGGTGGCAGCTGCTCCTCAGGTGGTCGCCGTTGGCGGCAGCTCTTCTGGTGGGTGCTGCTCACAGCAGTGGTGGCTCCTCTGGCTGGCAGGGGCAGGCTGCTTGTGCAGATGCTGCTCCTCGGATGGGGGCAGGCTGCTCATGAGGCTGCTGTTTCTCAGAAGGCCACTAAAATTCTTGATATCCCTGGAAGATGAACTCTCCAGACAAACTGACACTAGCAGTTGCCATCTCAGAAGTTGAACAGAGAAAAATGGGTAAATTATGTTAAGATGATTTCTGTAGTCCTCATTCACCTGCAAGTTACGGGGACAAAATACAGACTTTCGTGATCAGCTTGACTTCTCTTTCTGCTTTGGGATCTGTGGTTAATTTAGTGAAACACATATGTCTGCCATTCAAGACCCAGGTAAGGCTGAGGTCAAGTTATAAACACGAGCTTTTTATAACATGCTGACAGCAGGAAAAACCACATCTGGGAAATGTCATTATCAGAAGAAAATTGTGTTTTGCTTTGGGCTCTTTGGCTTAAGGTTTTCGTCACATTTTAAAAATCACTAAGGAGCTAAAAAGTTTGTAGCTAATAGCTACTATGGTAATTAAATTGTATACAGGCCAAAATAAATAAAATGCATTTATTAGTAAGACAGCATTATACTCTATAATTTTGTCTAAATATTCCTGAGTGCAGATTCTCAAACTCTTGATATAAAATGAGTGGGTGAGCCAACACCAGTTTGGCTCAGTGGATAGAGCGTCGGCTTGCGGACTGAAAGGTCCCAGTTTGATTCCAGTTGGGGGCATGTACCTTGCTTGCGGGCACATCTCCACTGTGGGGAGGCTGATCAATGTCTCTATCTCATCGATGTTTCTGACTTTCTGTCTCTCTCCCTTCCTCTCTGTAAAAAATCAATAAAATATATATTAAAAAAATGAGTGGGTCTTTGGAATAGAGCAATCTTCCTGTTTTGATGCTCTTTTATATATTTGGGAGCAAGTAATTGAACCTATTGAATCTCATTTTCTTCATATATAAAGGAGATAATTATCTTTATACCTGAACACTCACACCTTTGTTGCCCACAATAGGCAACTGACATTTTATAGAGCTTTGTGTATTCAACAGGTAATGCTACTAAAATAGCATTGATAAACTTTGGCACACAGAGATTAGCTATGGCTTGAAACTAAGACTGTGGAAAAAAATGAAATTATAATCCAAGCTCCAAAAAGTGACATAAGATACACAACAGACTCTTAATGTTGGTCACTTTAGATGAAGGTGGGGACAAAATGGAAGTTGGAAGACTTAACTGTTATTTTGATACATTTGTCATCACTTTGAAAATGCAATGTTTTATAAATTTTGCATCTCATTTTCATACAAATTAATATAGAGATTGTTAATCCTGCATTTTAGAAACCATAAATCAAGATGACTTTCTATAAGCGCATATTAGCTTAAGTGATACAGCTTCAAACTGGAAGCTGTTTCTAAAACTATCAAACATAATATGTGGCTTTCACATACTTCCTCACATCTAGTGAATGTCCTGTACTGTCACAAAAAAACAAACAAACAAAAAAATCTAGTCTGGGTGAAATGATGCTTAATAAGGACAAAGACAATCTTTCATGCCAGTCTTACATAAGAATCACATTGGCAGCCAATCTTCCAAGCCATCCTTGTCTCATGACATTCTCTGCTGAAGACAAGAACAATGCAGACTCTGCTAGAAGAGGGATGAGTCACAGGCAACACTTGCCCCAAGCATTATCTTGAAGGTAAATGCTTGCATGAGACAGGGCCACAGCGTCCTAAAATAGTCTGAGCCTGTCACATAGCACCCAAAATGATTACTCAAGAAATAGCTCCTTCTAAAGGGACAAATTACCACGTCAACATAAAATGACACTGTCAGGATATTGTTCGATAAAGTCTTTAAAGGAAAATAATTTCCTGGTAATCACCCTGACATGAAAATTATAAAGTAAAATAAGGTCTGCTAAAGGAAGCCCAGAATTGTTTTCTAAATGTCTCTTCTCAGTTCAGGCCTACATTTTAAAAATATACAGTGGTACCTCGAGATACGAGTGCCCTAACATACGAGATTTTTGAGATACGAACTGTCGAGCGAGCGATTTTTGCTTTGAAATAAGAGCAACATTTGAGATAGGAGTAATCGTGTGGATCGGCCGGCTGCACATGACCCATCAGTTTACCAAGACTCGAGCATCTCATAGTTTCCCTCGCCTCAAGGTTACAGAACGAATTAAACTCATATCTCGAGGTACCACTGTATTTTAGAGAGGAAGGAAGAGAGAGAGTGAAAAACATCAATGGTGAGAATCACTGATCAGCTGCTTCCTGCACCATCTCCCACTGGGGATGGAGTCCCAACCTGGGCATTACCCTCACCAGGTATTGACCTTTGACCTCCTAGTTCATAGGCTGAGGCTCACCCACTGAGCTATACCTGCTGGGCCTGGTCTCTGTTTGGAAGTCACTCCCACAGAGGGATCATAGTAGGAGCTGCTCAAGAGAATCCATAGCAATCAAGTGCCTAAGAAAGACCCGAAAGGCTACAGGCTTCCTGTGTGGAGGGGCCAGGAGCGGCAGCCCCCACGTCCCCGCTCTCAGGCCAGCTGGAAAGACAAGTCCTGTCACAGAGCACCCCGGAAGGGACGGCTGAACACCAAGCTTTAAACGTAGGGCCTAATCAATAATGCCGAAGTTCACTGGGTTTATAAGTTTCCCGGAGAGGCCATCACAAATCGCCACAGCATGGGTGGTTTAAAACAGTGGGAACGTATTGCCTCGCAGTTCTGGAGGCTGGAAGTCTGGAATCAAGGTGGGAGCAGGGTGGGATCCTTCTGGAGATTCTGAAGGAGAGCCTCCTCTCCCCTAGTGTCTGGGAGTTGCCACGGGTGCAGACCAGCGGGTTTTCAACAGGTGTGTGTGCCACAAGCATCTTTAAAACGGGCAATACCTGACTATTTAGTCGGGGGGGCGCTTACCTCTTTTCCCCTTAGATTATCAAATTAAAAACTGACCACAGCCAACACCATAGCTGTCTAGTGCGTATGAATCAAAATTCATATTTTTCTTTTTTTAAAAAATATTGGCAAAAAAGTGTTTTTAGCTTTTAGTGCCGCAGAACTTTAGCAATGAGTTCATGTGCGCCGGGTGCAACCTCCAATGGACACAAGCTGATTAAAGACTAGGAAGGGGCAGCTGCCCTGCCTGCCCGTGCCCAGCGGGGGGCCAGGCGCCCACCCTCAGCTCTGACCCCCAGATGGGAGGAGAGAGAAGAGCAGGAGTGAGCCAGCAGGAGGGAAAGGAGGGGGACAGGCGAGGAGTGGGCAAAGGGAGAGGAACCGGAGCAGAGGAAAAGTAAGGTAAAGAAAAAGGCGGCGGCAGAGAACGGTGCGCCCCAAACTGGCCGCGCATCTTCGCCCCCAATTTCCACGGGCGCTGCCCGGGCCGCTTCCGCCGCCTATGGTTTCTGGGGGGCCCCCCAACCACGAAGATCCCCTGGCACTCCCGCCCGCGCCCCCGCACCCCCGCCCGCGCCCCCGCACCCTCCGCCCGCGCCCCCGCGCTCCCCGCCCCTTCCGGCCCGCGCCCTGGCACTCCAGCTGGCGCGGTGGGCGGTGCTGCCGGCGCCCGCGGGCTTGAAAGTGCCAGCGCCGGGCTCGGGGCCTGCAGAGCGCACGGCCCCAGCCAGCGTGCCCGCCCGTCCAGCTCCCGCTCGTTGCCAGTCCGGCCCGACGACTCCCCGCGGCGGTGCCTCCTCCTCCTCCTGGACTTGCTCCCATCCGGCTGCTGCTCTCCCGATCCCGCCGCGACGAGAAGGTGACCATGACCGTGACCGACTCCGGCGCACGTGAGTGCCAGGCCCCGCCCGCCCCCAGCAGCCTCGCCCGCCAGGGGACGCAGAGCAAAGTGCACGAGGTGCAGGGCCACCGCTTCGCCGCCCGGGTGCTCCGGCAGCCCACCTTCTGCAGCCACTGCTCCGGCTTCATCTGGGGGTTCGGGAAGCAAGGCTACCAGTGCCAGCTCTGCCGCGTCGTGGTGCACAAGAGGTGCCACGAGCAGGTGGCGCTCCCCTGCCGGGGCGCGGGCCAGGGGCCCAGCACCGATGACCCCGCCAAGAACAAGCACAGGTTTAAGGTCCACAGTTACCGGAGGCCCACCTTCTGCCAGCACTGCGGCTCGCTGCTGTACGGCCTGGTCCGCCAGGGCATGAAATGCGAGGCCTGCGCCGTGAACGTGCACAAGCGCTGTGAGGCGCAGGTCCCCAGCCTCTGCTCCGCTCCAAAGAGGAGCGGCTCTACCAGAAACTGAGGTCACCGGCGACAAGCTCAGTGTCACAGGTATCCACGCTGAGAGTGACCACACGGCCTTCTCTCTCTCTCCTGCGTAAGATGGTCTCAAGCCCCTGGATTCTTTCCAGGGGCCTCGGTCGTCCCTCTACTTTT
Source organism: Lasiurus borealis (assembly GCA_004026805.1). Taxonomy (NCBI): domain Eukaryota; kingdom Metazoa; phylum Chordata; class Mammalia; order Chiroptera; family Vespertilionidae; genus Lasiurus; species Lasiurus borealis. The sequence goes on from PVJN01060348.1 coordinate 8,485, forward strand.
ACTTGAGTGACTCCTGCCCTTCTTACGATGGACACTGAATGCCTCTGCGTCTCTGGGAAAGGGGAGAAACAAGTGATTTCTGGAGCTTCTTTCAAGATTCCCCCATGCGTGCCCTGGACGTGTGGCTCAATTGGTTGAGCATTGTCTCATGCATCAGGAGGTCGTATGATACCCAGTGTGGGCATATATGCCTGGGTTGAGGACTCGGTCCCCAGTTGGAGGGCCATCCATGTTTCTCGCCCTCTCTCTCTTCCTCTCTCTCTCTCTCAATTAAAAAAAAAAGATTACTCCATGAGCATATAGGGACATCGACTGAGTAGATCATTCTTGGGCAGGATTTTAATTGCTTCTAATTATATTATCATTTAGGCACTAGATTAATTACCAAGAAATCATTGCAAAGAACTTGATCTTCTTCTAGAAAGCAAGTGCATTAGTCAAGTGAGGAATCGCTTAGAAGCTTGCAAACCATTTTTTAATCACTAACCTGGAAACGTTCTTTTTTTAACTCTTTGATGGGGGGTGGGTGGGAATCTTAAAGGGATCAGGATGGAAAGAGAAACAAAGAGCAGATCAATGCCCTTTTTGTTTACCCACCAAAAGGTTGAAAAACTTGAGCATTCATGTTTGGGAATTACTTGGTGCCCCAATGGAAAATGGCCCCAAATAAGCTTCTGTGTATCTTACCAGTTCAATTCCCAGTAGGGCCTGGGGTAGTGGTTTAGATCCCCAGTGATTGTTTTGCTCTCAAATTGATGTTTCTCTCTCCCTTTCTGTTCTCTCTTTAAAAAATAATAAAAAAAAAAATTAAAAAGAAAATGTTGCCAAGTAAAGGCAAAAATATTTCCTCTGAAATTAAAAAAGTTATTTTTCTCTCAGACTGAGGCTTGTCTTTTCAGTCTCTTCAGTCCCTTGGTTTTCTTTTGAGCATATAGAAAATTCTATAAAATTATACAAGATAAACAATGGCAAATTGAATAATGTAATAGAGAAAATACCCATTTGTAATAAAGATGAAATAGAAAACAAGATACGCTCTCTAAGGGTTTAATTGCTGTAATTTGAAGACTCAAATATAATTTTGAAAACTAAAGTTTTAATTTCATTTTAGTTATAAGAAAAATTATCGTGACTTTTCTTATCACCTTGAAAAACATTTCCTCTAGTACCTTAGACCTGGCCAAGTTGTACAATACATTGTATGGCCTTGGAATGGCTACTTGGGTAAACTGTTTTATGTAAATAGAAGCCGGAGGGTGGGGGTGGGGGGGCAAGGGGCGGTGGAAGGGTGAAGGGCAGCAGAGAGACACACTTATGAAAAAAAAAGATAAAGCAATCTGTATCTTTGCCCTATCTTCCTATGACAAAGTACAAATGATATCCATTCTAGGTCCATTCCCAACTCTGCCTCCTTGAGCAAATTACTTTAATTGTGCATTTATAAAACGAGGGCAAGAATAAGGCTGTTGTATGAATAAAGTTAGCAGATATAAAGCACTTAGAGGAGTTCTTGGCATATGTGATTTTTATAGTGCTGTTTGTAAGGATCTCATGGTTAGCGGTGAAACAGCACTAGAAGTTATACTGGCAATTGGACCTTGGTTCAGGAACCTTGGTACTTGAATTTGACAGAGAGTTCAGAGCCAAGGAACCCAAATTGATGGAGAAAGTTTAGTTAGAAACTCACAATGGTAGAAGAAGTGAGCCAGCTGGGCTGCGTGGACTTGGGATATAAGTTATAGAGGCAAAGAAGGGCCCTCGGAGCTTAGGAGCAAGACAGGCAAAGAAAACACACCTAGGAGAAGGGCAAAGGCACCAGCCTTCCCAGGGAGGGAAAAAGGAAGGGCGGGAGGGGGGAGAGAGAGAGGGAGTAGGTACACACTGGTTCCTTCATCTTGAGGATTTTGAAACGTGGGGAATTTATGGGGGGCAGTCTCAGGAGAGGAATATTCATTAGCTTTCCAGGTGTGTCCTTTTAGGGTCCTGGTCTCTACTGATTTGGTCTACTTTCTGGTCCCCTTGATCCCCCTCAAAGGGGAATACCACATGACTAGCAACATGCTAGAGGAGAAAAGATCAAGGGAGGGTCCGAATCACATGACCAGCAATATAAAAGGTTAAGATTTGCTAGGAGAGGAAAGGTCACCCTGGAGGCAAGGTTCCACCCTACAATACTTGCTCCCTAGTTTTGCCCACTGCTAGGTTCCCCAGGATTTCTGCCCTGGTGACATCCCATACCTGGCCTATCCTATGGTTCCCATGCTATCATGCCTAACTGCCTATGACATGATGATACATTTATAATCTTTGAGAGCTGAACAAGTTGATATTATGTCAGTAATAAAGAGGAGAATGGTATCTTCTTCAAATCAGATTATTTTGTACTTGACAAGGATTTATGGGACTCTTCTGACATATTTGCTCAAATTTAAGCTAATCCTATCTAATATGTAAATTAACCATCACTGCTATACTCACAAGCCATGGTGGCCAGCCAATTAGGGGTGAGTATGCAAATTAACCCCAACCAAGATGGCTGCAAACCACAGAGCAAGCAGGAGGAAAGCTTGGGTTTCCCTGGCAATGGAGGAAGCCAAGCTTTCCACACACCCTGGCAGGCCCAGGCCTCCACTCCAGACTACAAAGTTTCAATTGTAGAAGATAAATAAATCCCAGATCCCAGGGCCTGTGTGTGTGTGTGTGTGTGTGTGTGTGTGTTTGGTCAGCCTGAAAACCACCACAGAACCCTCGCCTAGGCCCGCCCCATGCCCCAAGGGAACCCCCACCCTGATCTGGGACACCCTTCAGGGCAAACCAGCCAGCCCCCACCCATGCACCAGGCCTCTATCCTATCTAATAAAAGAGTAATATGCAGATTGACCATCACTAGAACACACAAGATGGCTGCCCCCATGTGATCAAAGATCCTGCCCCCATGTGGACACAAGATGGCTGACAGCAGATGGCCAGCAGGAGAGGGTAGTTGGGAGGGACCAGGCCTGCAAGGGAGGCCAGTTGTGGGTGTTCAGGCCAGCAGGGGAGGGCAGGTGGGCAGGACCAGGCCTACAAGGGAGGGCAGTTGGGGGTGATCAAGCCTGCAAGGGAGGGTAG
>PVJN01060349.1:0-11684 GCA_004026805.1 Lasiurus borealis
TTTTCACAGAGAGGAAGGGAGAAGGATAGAAAGTCAGAAACATCGATGAGAGAGAGAGACATCGATCAGCCGCCTCCTGCACACCCCACACTGGAGATGTGCCCGCAAGCACGGCACATGCCCCTGACCGGAATCGAACCCGGGACCCTTCAGTCCGCAGGCCGATGCTCTATCCACTGAGCCAAACCGGTCTCGGCAGCCCATTGCTCTTTTACAGAGGGGGAGGGAGAGAAGGAAGGAAGGAGGAAGGGAGGGAGGGAGGGAGGAAGGGAGGGAGGGAGAAACATAGTTGCGAGAGACACATCTACAGTCACAACTGCCCCAATCAGGGCCCCAGGGCTAGGGATTGAACCTGCAACCTAGGTAACAGGTCCTTAACCAAAATTACTGTCTTGCACTCCATCCAGACCTGCTGAATTTGAATTTCTGACAATAAACTCCTGAACCTGCTTATGGAGCAATCACTGACGTTTACAGAGAGTCGAGTTTGAGAACTTGGTGTTAAACAGAAACAGCTTCCTAGAAATGCAGAGACTTGCGCTACATTTCAAACCCATCTAAATGGTTTCAGACCCGCAGCATATTCAGGAAGGCTGAAATCAGACGGGTCCAGGGCACAGAGACTACTAGAATTAGAACCACATTCACCTGCCTAGAATTACTGGCGTCATTCGATGTTAATTTTAAGCATCTCGTGTGAAAACTGACCATTTCTCCTGAGCGGATTGAGGTCACAAAGGTTTTCCTTATATTCGATTGAAACCTGTCTGAAATGATTATTACAACTCCTTCTAGGATACTTTACCCCCTATACCAGCGGTTCTCAACCTGTGGGTCGCGACCCTTTCACAGGGGTTGCCTAAGACTATAGGAAAACACGTATTTCCCATGGTCTTAGGAACCAACACACCGCTCCTCGGTTTAGCAAAGTGTAGCAATGTAGTTTACTGTTGTCATATGAAGACTGTTACCCATGCTATACCACGATTCAAGACAAAATTTCATTTATTTGTCATTAGAAATAAATATTTCACAATATATAATTACATATTGTTTTGTGATGAATCACTATGCTTTATGTTCCATTTGTAACAATGAAAATACATCCTGCCTATCAGATACTTACATGACAGTTCATAACAGTAGCAAGATTACAGTTATGAAGTAGCAACGGAAATCATTTTATGGTTGGGGGTCACCACCCCATGAGGAGCTGTCTTAAAGGGTCGCGGCATTAGGAAGGTTGAGAACCACTGCCCTATACCATCATTCATTGATTAGAAGTCCACATACACATTGATTATGGAATCAAATATCTAGCTGATTTGACTACAGGTCTGTTGCTTTCATTTCTCCCTTCTAAGCACATCACATCAGACTAACCTCAGTCAATTCTGCTGATTATTTCTTCCAGAGACCCTCTTCAAGGCAAACACAAAGGCATGTGGGAGTTTACACTAACAGAGGTCCTCAAAGAATCAAGAAAAGCATTTCCTGTTCTAAAAAACAGTACGCGAACCCCCAAAATGTGTTGAGAACAGGGAGACATCACAGAATACGTGACTAACCTATCACAGTCTCAAGCACTTACTCTTAAGGCACACATGTCGCAAAAAGTGTTAAAAATGAGACGTTAAAGAAAGAGTTCCAGGAATTTCCTAGCGTTAATACGTTAAGAGCATTTTCCCACGGAAAGACAGAGTTTTCCCCACCTGAAACCAGAAGGGAAAGCAACAGGACAAAGAAACAGTTGGTTTGACGTCCTAAGAGGATCTAGAGAAGGGGCATAATTTCCAGGAGATGGAGGCGGAGGAATCAAGCGCTTAATTTTATTTAAATTTCGGATGCAAGCGTCGCCTGTGGACTGAAGGGTCCCAGGTTCGATTCCGGCCAAGGGCATGTATCCTGGTTGCGGGCACATCCCCAGTGGGAGGCGTGCAGGAGGCAGCTGATCGATGTCTCTCTCTCATCGATGTTTCTGACTCTCTATCCCTCTCCTTCCCTCTCTATTAAAAAATCAATAAAATAGATATATTTTTAAATCTCGGATGCCTCTTAACCCTGGATCACTCCGAAGACCAGCTCAACGAAAAGCGGGACGTTCATTCAACCCAGGAGGACGCCATACCGACCTGCAGCTCGCACCACGCCACCTCCACCCAGGTTTCGGTGTCCAGGCCCTTGTACACCGTCTTGAAGGCCCCTCTTCCCAGCTCGATGTCGAACTTGAGGAACCTGCCGCCGGGAGAGGTGGCGACGGCCTTCATCTCCGCCTCCTCTTCCATCTCCTTCTCGTTCTTCTCCTTGAGGCCATCTTTGGAGGGTTCGGACGGGGCCCTCGCCCCCTGCGAGAGTTTGGCTTCCTTGTCCCCTCTGAGCACGCGGGCGGGAAGCTTCCCCCCGCCGGGCAGATCGGGGGCCGTCTTCGCTCTCTCCTCCTCTTTGGACGAAGAATCCACCGCTTTGTCGTCAACGCTCTTGCGGAAGAACCTCTTCCTTTCGACGGTCTCGCCGCCGGCAGACACCGGGCTGTCTTTCTCCTTCAGTCTGGCTTCCGCGGTCAAGGTGGCGGTGGCGGCGGCGGCGGCGGCGGCGGCGGCCAGCTGATGGACTCTGTTTTCCAGCGAAACCCCATCAGGTTTCTCGGCCTCTTCGGTGCTGGCTGGCTCCCCTGAATCAGTAGCCATGGTAATTAAGGTTGGCACGCGAGATCTCTCTGGCTCCTACCCCTTCAGTCCAGTTCCATCTCAGGTATCAGAACGATCAGAATGGGCTTCCCTTTTTATGTGGTCATGTTGCCATAGGAACCTGCAAGGGGAAAAAAGGGATATTTTAAAATTACCTCACAAAGGAAATCATTAAGGAGAAAACAAGTCACCTGATTGTTTAATCCATTTTTTCTTAATAAGTTGGTTCTCTCTCTCTCTCTCTCTTTTTTTTTTTCCTGTCCAGGCTTAGCAACAGGCAGACTCCAGGGACTATGTCTTATCTTGTTTACCGCTGCAACCCTCAGGGCCTAGCAGGCGACCTGGCACACAGCTCGGGAAGTCTTCATGTTCAATGGATGCTGGTTAGGGACCCGGTTGTCAGGCCCGTCTATCCATCCATCATATTTAAAACAAGTATTGAACCTGAGTTCCCTTAGCTACAAGGTAAAAGGTAACACACAGTAACTAAATCAAGCACATTGCTTCTCAGGAATTGTGTTTTCATCTACAATTCTGGAATCCCGTGGTAGTCTTTTTGTCATTGTGGTAAAATAGACTTCATATCAAATTTACTACTGTAGCCAGGCACTTTAAGGATAGCCACGAGGTTGTGCAATCATCACCATGAGATTTCTAGAACTCTCCATCCTGGATCCCTTCTTCATCCCAAAAGGAAATACTGGATCCATTAAACTATAGCTCTTCATCCCTCCAGTCCCTAGTGATCCCTTTCCTACTTTCTGTCTATGAATTTGTTTATGCTGGGTACTCCATCTAAGTGGAAGCATATAGTATTTGTCTTTTGTGTCTGGTTTGGTTCACTCAACAAAATGTTGCCAAGTTCACTGATGTTGTAGCATGTTATGAGAATGTCGTGCCTTTTTAAGGTTGAACAATATTACGTTGTATGTATACTGTGTACCGCATTTTGTTTATCCACTCATCTGGTCAATGGGTCGGGTTGTTCCCACCTTTTAATACTATGAATGACACTGCTATGAGCATCCAATTCTGGTTTTGAGGTACACACATACTTGTTTATGAGCTTGCCTCCAATTTTAGCAGAAACTACTGTAAAATATTAACATACAATACGGAAAATTAAAACACTATACTAAGTCTTGTAAGAAACACTTTAAAATATACATTCTCTTGAACCAGCAATTCTACGTATAGGAACTTGCCTTAGAAAATAGTCAATTTGTGCAAAGATTTAATTATAAAGACATTCATTACAGCACTTACAATTTGGAAAAACACTGTAACTAAACATAAGCCTAATAGGGATTTAATTAAATATCTCAAAATGAGATGGACACAGTATTTTTTTAAAAACTAGCTTTTAATGAGATTAAAAGACATCTATATATTATATGGTTAAATGAAAATAGACAATAAGCCTTCATACATACATGATATTAATTCTGAATAGTATAATTATGGACTTTCTGTTTTTCTGTATTTTTTACAGTTTTCCACAAAGAACATGTGGAAATACATGGAACATATAAAGAAAAAAGTTATTTTTTAAATTTTATTTTAGAATATAGTCTACATTCAATATTTATTTTGTAAAGCAAAACATTTCAGGGACCACTTTGTATAAAGTATACGATCATCTAAGGAAAAAGTTTTTCAAATGAATAGTCAAACTACCAATAAGAAAATTCTTCTCTTCTCACCACAAATATGCATCACAAAGTTAAGTTCTGTCTATTAGTATGTTATACATCTTAGAAGGCACTTTTTGTCACAATCAAAAAAAATACACAAAAAATATCAAATTTGAAAACCTGAGAATAACAATCCTTAACTAAGACAAAATGGGGAGAAATACCCCAAATTGTTCTACATATTAAACATAAATCCTATCAATATCCACCCAGTTTCTTTGCAGAAATTAACAAACTGATCCCGAAACTCATAAAATTTTGAGGGACCAGAATAGCCAAAGGCAAAACCATCTTGAAAAAAGAACAAAGTTGGAGGACTCATCCTTTCAAATTTTAAAACCTACCACAAAGCTATAGTATTAAGAGAGTATGGTACTGGCATAAGGACGGATGTAAAAATAAATGGAATGAAAAGAGAGAAGCCAGAAATAAACCCACATAGTTATGGTCGATTTTCAATAAGGGTGTTTCAATGGGGAAAGAACCCTCTTTTCAACAAATGGGTGTTGGGAAAACTGGATCTCTATATGCAAAAGGATGAAGTCTACTCTCTGAGGAAGGTTTACTGGAAAAGATGCTGGAACTGAGTCTCAAAAAAAAAAAAAAAAGAAAGAAAGAAAATTACCTGATCCAAGCAGAAGGAAGATTACAAGCAAAGTCATGAGACAGCATGGATTAAGTGATAGTTCACCGCATACTTTAGAAGCAGGCGGATGAAGACAGAAAGCAGATATAAAATAAGACCGGTTAGAAACCTCCTGCAACAATCCAGGAAAGAGATGCTGATATGTGAATGAAAATATTGGCAAGAGGGATAGATTCAAGATACATGAAAGGAAGTTCTAAATTCGAGGTTTATTGCCCGAGTGAGTATGGTTTTGAGGGGAAAGGAAGACATCTGTAACTCCCGGAAATTTGCCTATCGGATGACACTACGAGGACATGTTTGTGTCAATAGCAGAGATAAGAATTACAGTCATGTCCTGTCTGAATTGGTCAGTGGATGGAGTTGGCCTGTGGAATGAAGGGTCTCAGGTTCGATGCTGGTAAAGGGCACGTGCCCAAAGTTATGGGCTCAATCCCCAGTAGGAGGCAGCTGATCAGTGATTCTCTCTCATCATTGATGTTTCTATCTCTCTCTCCCTCTCCCTTCCTCGCTGAAATCAATAAAAATATGTACTTAAAAAAAAATTGCCGAAACCGGTTTGGCTCAGTGGATAGAGCATCAGCCTGCAGACTGAGGGGTCCCAGGTTCGATTCCGGTCAAGGGCATGTATCCTGGTTGCGGGCACATACCCTGTGGGGGGTGTGCAGGAGGCAGCTGATCGATGTCTCTCTCTGATCAATGTTTCTAACTCTCTACCCCTCTCCCTTCCTCTCTGTAAAAATTCAATAAAATATATTTAAACAAAAAGAAAAAAAGAATTACAGTCAGGTACCACACAATGGCATTTTGGTCAAAGACAGACCACATATATCATAGAGCCTAGGTGTCTAGTAGGCTATACCATTTAGGCTTGTGTAAGCATACTCTATGATGTTCACATAGATGAAATTACCTAACAATGCATTTCTCAGAACATATCCCTATTGTTAAATGGTGCATGGCTGCAACCTAAGGACTCATGAAGCACTTTATGAGGTTACATTGCCAAATCAATGTATTTCAAAAGTCAATGAATAAGACTAGAATTACCTCTAAGTAAGAAAAGGTAACTAAATAGCACCTCACTTAGGTGAAGGTTTTTTCCTTTAACTTATTTTGACACAATTTGGACTTGGAAAAAAGTATACAAAGAATCCAATATACCCTTCACTCAAATTTCCGCAATGTAAACATTTTAGGTGAGATATTCTTAAAAATATTACTCACTTCACTTAACTAGAGGTCAATTTCCAGAAACCTCAAGAACAGAGATCTTAAGCAAAAAGGACTTCTAAAAGACAAAATATAGGTAAAACAAGAGAATTTAAGTAACTGCAGAAATTCTTTTTAAAAAGTGAGATCTTACTCAGAATGCTAACATAAAAATAGAGGGCAGCCGAGACCGGTTTGACTCAGTGGATAGAGCGTCAGCCTGGGGACTGAAAGGTCCCAGGTTCGATTCTGGTCAAGGGCATGTATCCTGGTTGCAGGCACATCCCAGTAGGGGGCGTGCAGGAGGCAGCTGATCAATGTCTCTCTCTCATCGATGTTTCTAGCTCTCTATCCCTCTTCCTTCTTCTCTGTAAAAATCAATACATTAAAAAAAAAATTCTTACCGGTCAATAATGAAAAACTAAGCCAACAGGTTGAAGATCTGAATAGACATTTTCTAAAGAAGATATACACATGGCCAACAAACACATGAAAAAAAAAAAAGTTCCACATAATCACTCATTAGGTAAATGCCAATCGAAAACGAAAATGAGATCCTCCTTCATGCCCACGAGGTCGGCCACAATCCAAAAGATGAACAGCGACAAGTTGTCGGTAAGGATGGGGACCCCGCCCGCACTGGCGGCGGGAATGTAAAACGCTGCAGCTGCTTTGGAACATAATCTGGCAGTTATTCAACCAGTCAACATCGCCTTACCGCGTGATCCCCTCTACCCGAGTGAAATGAAAACACATGTCCACACCAAAACTCGTACACAAGTGTTCGCAGCGGCGCTGTTCACGACAGCCAGCAAGTGGACATGATCCACATGCCTGTCCACGGATAGCTAAACAAAACGTGTGAGATCCACGCAGCAGAACAGTCTTCACGCAATAAAAAGGGAAGGGGGTATGGGGACCGGCTACAGGGATGAACCCTGAGAACGTTGTGCTGAGAGAGAGGAGCCAGCGGAAGAGCAGACCCTGCGCGGTTCCATTCATACGGAATGTTTAGAATATTCCAATCGAGAGACAGAAAATAGATTAGCTGTTGCCTGGGGCCGGGGCACAGGAATAGCACTGACGGCAAACCGGTACAGGGGACCTTCTGCGGTGATGGAAACGTTCTAAAATTAGATTGTAATCAAGAACACACGACTCTATAAATTTGCTAAAAAAAAAAATCATTGACACATATCGGTGAGCTTTATGGTATGTAAATTATATCTCAATAAAAGATGATGTCCCCGTTTAGGATTCTAAAATATTTTTACTAAAATCATAATATCAGAGATGCCTTTTTTAAAACCATACACGCTACCCACCCCCCTTCTGTCCGCTCTCCTTATCCTCAGCCTGGCCTCCCGGGTTGAGAATGGCTGTTCGGAAGGGAAACTACTTACAACAATAAAATGTAATAGCTGGTAGCCTTGGGGTAAACAACGAGTAAGAAAAAAATGTAACTAGGCCACGAACCTCACAAGGAGAGTGTATCTGGGGCCTTTTCATTGTGGACCCACTCGCTGTCTGGAACATAAAACGGTTTCAGGACACAGGTTTTGGGGTGCGAGAAACCTGGAATCAAATACTGGTTCTGCCTCTCACTTCTCAGAGTACATCTGAGGCGAATTACTTAACCTCATTCAGCCTTGATTTCATTGGTGAAATCTCACAGGACTGATACAGAAATGCATATAAACTATTTAGCATAGAGCCGACACCGGTGTGGCTCAGTGGATAGAGCGTCGGCCTGCCGACTGAAAGGTCCCAGGTTCGATTCCGGTCAGGGGCATGTACCTTGGTTGCGGGCACATCCCCAGTAGGAGGTGTGCAAGAGGCGGCTGATCAATGTTTCTCTCTCATTGATGTTTCTAGCTCTCCTCCCTTCCTCTCTGTAAAAAAAAAATCAATAAAAAATAAACTATTTAGCATAGTGCCTGGCATAATTTAATAATCAATAAATGGAAGTTTTTATTCTCTATCTCTTAATAACCCCTAGAGGCAGCCCTATATTAAAGCACTATTCAACAATTCTCAAAATAGTAAAGTACTTGCAGGAGATTACATTTATTTTTAATAAGGCCAGAAAGTATATAATGCATTCTTTTACAGCTTTGCAGGTGCATTGCTGCTGGGGTATACTTCAGTGACCACAATAATGTCTTCTACATCCAGCAATGCAGAAACGCAGCTCAGTGAAAGAGTCTACAAAAAGCCTGCCTGTGCCCAGCCGGCGTGGCTCCGTGACTGGGCATTCACCCGTGAACCAGGAGGTCAGGGTTCAATTCCCAGCCAGGGGACATACCCAGGTCGCAAGTGCTATCCCCAGTCAGGGTGCGTGGGGGAGGCAAGCAATCGATGTGTCACACTGATGTTTGCCCCTCCCTCTTTTTCTCTCCCTTCCCCTCTCGGAAATCAATAAAAAAAAGAAAAAAGCAGCAGAAACCAGTTTGGCTCAGTGGATGGAGCTTCGGCCTGCAGACAAGAGGGTCCTGGGTTCGATTCTGGTCAGGGGCATGTATCTTGGTTGCAGGCACATCTCCTGTGGGGATGTGCAGGAGGCAGCTGATCGATGTCTCTCTCTCATTGATGTTTCTAACTCTCTATCCCTCTCCCTTCTTCTCTGTAAAAAATCAATAAAATATATTTTTTTAAAAAGCTTAAATATATAGAAGATCCAAAAATCAAAGAAAGAGGGAGTTATATATGGACACTCCCAACCCTGCTTGCCATTTCATTCCCCCCACTCCAACATGTAACCACTTATTCAATTCTTTTTATTTCAATATTTTATTGATTTTTCACAGAGAAAAAGGGAGAGGGAGAGAGCTAGAAACATCAATGGGAGAGAAACATCGACCAGCTGCCTCCTGCACACCCCCCACTGGGGATGTGCCCGCAACCAAGGCACATGCCCCTGACTGGAACCAAACCCAGGACCTTTCAGTCCGCAGGCCGACGCTCTCTCCACTGAGCCAAACCAGTCAGGGCCACTTACTCAATTCTTATAGCCCTCCAGAGTTTCTTTAGGAAAAAAGAAGTGAATACATGTTCTTTCTCTCCCTTTCTACCCAAAAAGTAGCATACATAGTATGTATTAAATTTTTTATAGCTACAATATTTGTATTGATTTATTTGAGAGAAAGGGAGAAAAATTTGTTATTCCACTTATTTATGCCTTCCTTGGTTGATTTAAAAAATATATATTTTATTGATGTTTTACAGAGAGGAAAGGAGAGGGATAGAGAGAAACATCAATGAGAGAAACACCGATCAGCTGCCTGCTGCATACCTCTTTCTGGGGATGTGCCCAGACCAGAATCGAACCTGGGACCCTTCAGTCCACAGGCCGACGCTCTATCCACTGAGCCAAACCGGCCAGGGCCATTGGCTGATTTTTTGTGTGTGGCCTGACCGGGAATGGAACATGCAACCTTGGTGTATGGGGACCATGCTCTAATCAACTGAGCTACCCAGGCTATAGTCACAATATTTTAGGATATGTTTCTCCCTGTCCGCACATAAATGTTCCTCATTCTTATTTTTACTAACTATATAGTGAGTATTCAGTTATTTGCTATGGTAGATAACACTACATATTTCATTTTGCCTATGTGTGTACAAATGTATGTAAATTCCCTGAAATGGGATTGCTGGATCAAAATAAATTTGTATATTTAACTTGTATCGCAACACACTAATATAGCCAGAAAAGTACGCATAATACAAGTGTATCTTTATATAATGCTGCCAAAACTGCCTTCCTCGGGCATTGTACCAATTTCAACTCCCACCTGCAATATGTGAAAGTATCTTTTACCCCACTTCCTTCACAATAAAAAATGTGTGATCAAATGTTTTGATTTTTAACGCTCTGATAGATTTAATAAAGGAATCTCTGTATGGCTTCAATTAGCATTTATCTTGTGAGTGAGCTTAAACATCTTTCACATAAACAATAATTAAAGTCAGGAATAAGGCAGCAATTCCTATTATCACTGCTGCCACTTAAGGAAATAAAGCAAGACCTACCAATATCGGAAAGTCGGAGACAAAGCTCAAAACTTGCAGACGACATGATTATCTGTCTAGAAAATCCACGCAAAAGAACTACAAACCCATAATAAGAACTAAACAGCAGAGCTCGGCAGAAAAGCCAAAGACAAAATCAACAAACAAATCAACAGCTTTGCTAGACATCAGCAATAATCAATTACAAAATGGAATTTAGAAGACAACTGTCCTAAGGTGGGGGCTAAAGCAGGGGGGTAGGCCACCCCATAAGTGGGGCAGGAAGAGCTGGGTACCCTGGCAGGAAGGCAAGTCAATTGATTTTTTTAAAAGATACTTATTCTTAAAAACATATATACATATATTTTTTTTAATATATTTTATTGATTTTTTTACAGAGAGGAAAGGAGAGGGATAGAGAGCTAGAAACATCAATGAGAGAGAAACATTGATCAGCTTCCCCCTGCACACCCCCTACTGGGGAGGTGCCCCCAACCAACGCAAATGCCCCTGACAGGAATCGAACCTGGGACCCCTCAGTCCGCAGGCCAACACTCCACCCACTGAGCCAAACCGTTCTCCACTTAAAATATATTTTTATTGATTTCAGAAAAGAAGAGAGAGGGAGAGAGAGAGAAACATCAATGATGAGAGAGAATCATTGAATGGCTGCTTCCTGCACGCCCCCTACTGGGGATCCAGCCAGCAACCAGGCATGTGCCCTTGACTGGAATTGAACCCAGAACTCTTCAGTCCACAGGCCAATGCTCTATACACTGAGCCAAACCAGCGAGGGCTCTTTCTATATATTTTTCTAAAAAAACTATCCTGTTCCTAAGAGCCGCAAAGCTATAAAATATTCATCTGGGAATAAACTCAAGAAGTATGCAACACACATAAAGAAAGCTGTCCAATTTTACTGAAGTACAAGAAAAACACTTTTCCTTTGTCAAAAGATTCAATATCAGCATCTTCCTATCCCCCGCCAGATGATTCCCAATTCAATGCAAACCCAATTAAAATCTCAAAGATAGCTTTTGTCCAAAATGGAAAAGCGGATTCTAAAAGAAGACAAGGAAATCCAAGAAAATCTTGCAAAACAGTGAGAACCTGCCTTACCAGATACTACATACAGCTAGAGGACCAGGTGTAGCGGCTAATAACGCAGATTTTTTTCAATGGATGGAGTCACACATATGTTGCTACATATGCGATTTTCTATGTATGCTATTTTGTTGTACTGACGCAAGCTTCAAAACTTCATATGTCGAATTTGCTGAAGGTGTTATCACGGATATTTTTGCGCCTCAAAATGTCGAATTTTGTGCCAAAAAGAGCATTTGCGGGAAGTTTTAATTCATTACTTTATTTTGAAGAAAAGGGCTGCTAAATACTTCGGGAAGCTTATGGTGAACATGCTCCATCTCAAGATAC
>PVJN01060350.1:0-11592 GCA_004026805.1 Lasiurus borealis
CGGTTGCCGCCGGGTTAATTTCGCCTGAAGCAGGAATCGGGCTGCTCGCAAGCGCTCCTGGTTGCGGAGAGTAAACGCGCTGAGGTCAAGTTATGCTCAAATTACAAGCGAGTCGTCTCAGCGCAGCCTTCCCGGTAGAAAGTCAACTCCTGGCAAGAGTCGGCGTGACGAGTCTTGGCCACGTCTCCTTAACCTTTCTTCTCCCCGGGTTAAATTAACGGCGGTGCCAGAGACCGACCGCCCAGGAAAAAAAAAAAGGGGAGGGGGGAGGGCGAGTATAGGACTCTGAAGATAGTAGCGCCCCCTACATTTTGTTATTTCATTCATTCATTCATTCATTCACTGCTGGAACAAGTATGTATTGACTGCCTACTAGATAGAATGTGCTGGGAATCCTCTGAGAATCAAGGTTGCTTAAGGATTAAAGTAAGACTTAACGGGCTTTCAAGCTCGACTACTTAGGTTCATATTTTCCAGTTCTCCCACTCATTAATTGTGACCACGGTTTGATTCCCGGTCAGGACACAGGCCTGGGTTGAGGGCTCAATCTGTAGTGTGGGGCGTGCAGGAGGCAGTCAAAGATTCTCTCTCATCATTGTTGTTTCTCTCTCTCTTTCCCTCTCCCTTCCTCTCTGAAATCAATTAAAAAACATCCTAATAAAAGAGTAATATGCAAATTGATTGTACCTCCCACTCTACCCACAAGCCACACCCACCAGCCAATCAGGAGCAAGTATGGAAAATCACCCAACCAAGATGGCTGTCCCCTAGGTGCAAGTAGGAGGCTTGGGTTTCCCAGGCAATGGAGGAAGCCAAGCTTTCTGCCTGCCCTGGCAGGCCCAGGCCTCTGCTAGAGGCTACAAAGTTTTAATTATAGAAGATAAATAAATCCCAGATACCAGGGCCTCTGCTTGGGTTGCAGGGGGAGCGTAACCAGCCTGCAAACCACCACAGGCCTCTCGCCCAGGCCGCTCCATACCCCAAGAGAACTCCCACCCTGATCTGGGACACTCTTCAGGGCACACCAGCTGGTCCCCACCCATGCACCAAGCCTCTATCCTAATAAAAGAATAATATGCAAATTGACCATCACAACAACACAAGATTGATGCCCCCATGTGGTCAAAGATGAATGACCCCATGTGGACACAAGATAGCCAGCAGGGGAGGACAGTTAGGATTGACCAAACTGGCAGGGGAGGGCAGTTGGGAGTGACTGAGCCTGCAGGAGCAATTAGGGGAGACCAGGCCTGAGGGGAAGGCAGTTAGGGGCAAACAGGCTGGCAGGGGAACAGTTAGGCATCAATCAGGCTAGCAGGGGAGGGAAGGTAGAGGGTGATCAGGCTGGCAAGCAGAAGTGGTTAGGACAATCGGGAAGGCAGGCAGGTGAGCAGATGGGCCAGCAGTCCTGGATTGTAAGAGGGATGTCCAAATGCCCATTGAGGCCTGATCCTACCGGGCAATCAGACATCCCTCAAGGGGTCCCAGATTGGAGAAGGTGCAGACAGGGCTGAGGGACACACCCTTGTGCACAATTTTTGTGCACCAGGCCTCTACTATATATAAAGAATTAATCTTTATTGAAGTGGATCTTGCAGGCTTTGGAACTTGCTGAAGCCTGGTTTTTACTTAAAGAATAGAAATTCTTTAAGGACAAGAATCATGTCAGATTGTGTTTGTACCTCCAGAACCTATGGTAGTGTAGGGTACAGTAAAGCCTCAATAAATGATAAATGAGTAAAACTTTCTAGTACTGTTTTCCTCATTCTACCAAAAAGCCTGTATTTTTCTCTTTCTTCAAAATGAGGCTCAAAGGAAAATAAAGAGAAATACAATAATCACAAATTGCGATTCTTGGCAGGTTCAGTTGCTTTAAAAACTTGTAAATTTGTATAAGGTCTGAGAATTACATCATAATAGTGTGTCAGCGCATCAATTAATTTCCTGATTAAATAGCTGTATGTTATGCATATGAAGAATATAATTGGGAGGAAATACACATGAAAATATAGGGTATCCCCCAAAAAATGTATACACACACTTTGAATAATTATAAAGGCAGTGTTTATTAAAGTACATTTTGTTTTCATTTAACAGCCACCAGCTGTTAAAAGTGTGTATACATTTTTTGGGACACTCTGTAGGTATAGGGTATGAACAATTTATTTCAAACTAGAGCCCTGGTGCACAAATTGGTGCACGCGTGGGGTCCCTCAGCCTGGCCGGCGATCAGGGCCATCTCACCCAGTCCCAATAGGGGCCGGCCAGCTGGGGGGCGAAGACCGAGGGAAGTTGGAAATATGCTAAGTGAAATAAGCCAGACACAAAAGAGAATCACACATGTGGAATATTGTATGTTTCCACATGTATGAGGTATCTAGAATAGACAAATAGAGATAAAGAACAGAGGCTGCCAGAGGCTGTGGAGAGAAGAGGTGGGAGAATTGTTGCTTAATGATTAAGAGTTGGTGTCAGATGATAAAATGGGCCTGGCCAGTGTGGGTCATCTGAACCCATTGCAGAACTGAATATATTAGGACCATCCCCACTCATTATAGGACCACAAGCTATCTTCTAGCTTCCCAGAGCAGGGAGTGGACGGTCTTTCTCCTTGTCCTGACAGCAGGAGCTGTTTAGAACTTCAGCCAGCCAACCAGATACCCACTTTCCACATGAGGCTTCTCAATTGACCGGCTGCTAAAGGCCATCGTTGCTTTGGGGGACATGGACAATGGTCAGGACTGGAGATTAAGATAAGCAGGGTGTAATTTCAGAGATGAATTATAGATCTTCGTTTGGAAACAGCTCAGAAGTGACTTTTATCTCAAGGGAATACATACTGTGAAGTAATTAGGCCTGGTTCTCTCTCAAACATACTCTACCATTTTGGCAACAGCCAGACTTCCGTTCTTCACCAGTAGCAACTGGTGGGAGGTGACACCATGCTCAAAATCACGGGAAAATGATGCTGTAAAGACCAAAGTCAAAGATTGACAGGTGATTCAAAAGTATCGAAGCCTAACTAATCCACTTGTTAAAATGAGGTTAGACAAAGTAACCAAGTCGCAAACTATCTGTATACAAAAATTTCTCCAACCACAATGTAAGTTTCCGGAGGGCAAGGACCAGGTCTAAACTATTTCTGTGCAATGCCCTGTAATGTTTTCTTCACCGTACAGCTGCCAAGTGGAAGAGAGAAGGCTTTGAAAGGCAAGGAACAATGGCTCCAGCATATCTTCCGGCAGGCCTGCTTAATCAATAAGCGTGGTGTTTGTGAGAGGGAGAGAAAAGATAGTGCAAAGGAAATGAAGGCCAGAAATCTGAAGCCACACTACTACGCCACAAGGGGGCAATGTCTGAACACTAGCAATCTGGAGAGGTGGTTGAGGCCTTGGCATCTGTTTACTTTTTTAAACACCACGCTGAGAGCTGTGGATTGGATGAAGTGAGGTGGGCTGGCAGCTCCTGCCTACCCTCTGCGTTCTCCTATAGGGGGTTGGCACCAACTCTCATATCAGCCGCATGGCTGTCAGGGGGACAAGACAAAAGGAAATACACAGGAGAGGAAGCAGAGTAGCTGGTCTTCCCAGGGGTCAAATACCCCCCCAAACCCTCCCAACCCCCGCTAGTAAAAATCACAGATCCAGGCCCTACCTGGTTTGGCTCAGGGGATAGAGTGTCTGCCAGGGGACTGAAGAGTCCCGGGTTTCATTTCGGTCAAGGGCACGTGCCTGCCTGAGTTGTGGGCTTGATCCCCAGTTGGAGGCGTGCAGGAGGCAGCCAATCAAAGATTCTCATCACTGACGTTTCTCTCTCTCATCACTGATATTTCTCTCTTTCTCGCTCTCCTCCCTTCCTCTCTGAAATCAATAAAAATATATATTTTCTAAAAAATCACAGACCCAGGAGTGTCTTTTGGGGAAAGACAGGGAAGGTGGTGGTGTCCTCCGTCTGGACTCTCGTTAGAGTACTATAGGACAGTGTTCTCAAATTTTAGCAGATATCAGAGTCACTTGCAGGGCTTGTTCAAATACATTACTGGGCTCCAACCTCAATTTCCAATCCAGAAGTGTAAAGTAGGCTCCAGAATGTACATTTCAAACAATTTTCTCAGCTTCTGTCAATGCTGCAGATCTGAAAACTGCACTTTGAGAACTGCGGCTGTAGGTTTTTCTGGCTCAGTGCCCTTCTGTTTCTCAATACTCTTCTTTCTTTTATTACCATTCACCTACTGCTTTATTTCTTCTCCACCATCCCTCTATTAGCCTCCTTTAGGAAAACTAAAGCCCTGGTCAGCAAACTGCGGCTTGCGAGCCACATGTGGCTCTTTGGCCCCTTGAGTGTGCCTCCTTCACAAAATACCAAGGCCTGGGCGGAGAGGAAGGGAGAGGGATAGAAAGTTAGAGAAAAACCCTCCACTCCCTGCTCTGGGAAGCTATTTTGAAGAAGTGGCGTTAGAAGAAGTTTTTGAGTTTAAAAATTTGGCTCTCAAAAAGACATTTCAATCGTTGTACTGTTGATATTTGGCTCTGTTGATTAATGAGTTTGCTGACCACTGAACTAAAAGAAAGAGGGAAAACAGAGATAAATGTTAAATTTGTCTTAAGGATCCCTTTGGGCAAGACTTCTAGCACTCTCATCTGGTCAATGGATATTTCCCAAGCAGAATTTATTCCAAATATAAACAAGCTTCCTTTCCTTTTATCTAACAATGGGGGCAATATAGTCTTTTTAAAGAGTAACAGATGCTGGGACTTCGGTCAAAATGGCAGCGTAGGTAAATGTGGTACTCGTTCCTTCTACAACCACATCAAAATTATAAGTAAATTGAGTTGTAAATTTGATTGGCCTGTGGATAAATTCCTCTCACTGACATGCCAATAGCAAACAAGGTCACCAGTTGGATTCCTAGTCAGGGCACATGCCAGGTTGTGGACTTGATCCCCAGTAAGGAGCGTATGTATAGGAAGCAGCCAATTGATGATTTTATCATTCTCCCTCTCCCTTCTTCTCTCTGAAATCAATAAAAACATATTTTAAAAAAGAACAGAAAACAAATATCAAAAATATGAACAATAAAATGGCAATACATTTCTACCGACAATTGAATCTAAAAAACCAAAATAAATGAACAAACATAACAGAAACAGACTCATAGATACAGAGAACAGTTTGATGGCTGCTAGATGGAAGGGGGTTGGGTCACTGGGTGAAAAAGGTGGAGGGTTAGATACAAATAGGTAGTCATAAGTCATGGGGATGTAAAGTACAGCACAGGTAATATAGTCAATAATATTTTAATAACTGTTATTGGGTCAGATGATTGTGAGATTTACTGGGATCACTCTTAGTAAGTTATGTAATGTCTAATCATTAGGGTGTACACCTGAAATTAATCTAATAATATATGTAAACTATAATTGAAACATTTTTAAATTGATTTAAGAAGACTATGACAGTGGCAAGGGTGTGGGAAAATTGTGTGGGGGTCTAAAACCAGCCACCCCAGCATGTGTCTCGGTGGTATGCAAGTTACTTTGAGCTGAAGGCAATTTTGGCTTCAGGCTCAGGAGGAATTTCTGCTCCCCTGCCCCTCCTTAATTACTTAGAAGAATTTGAATTAAAGGCCTTGTCCATAAAGAGAGATTATCAGTACTAACCTTTTGACCCACTTATATAGCAGGGCCCTTTTATTAACTGAAAATCCATTCTTTTTATCATTCCGCAATATGCATTATCTCATCTCTAACTTGGGGTGTCTTACATACTTCAATCCCTCTTTCTACCTCTAAATCTCTCCTGGGTCTCTGACTCTCTCATGTATGTGGGGTTCCCATGTGCATGATATTAAATTTTATTTTCTCTTGGGGAAAAAAAAAAAAAAGGAGGAACCCTAACTGGTTTGGCTCAGTAGATAGTGTGTTGGCCTAGGTTCAATTCCGGTCAAGAGCATGTACCTTAGTTATGGGCACACACTCAGTAGGGAGTATGGAGGAGGCAGGGTAATTGATGTTTCTCTCTCATCGATGTTTCTAACTCTCTATCCTTCTCCCTTCCTCTCTGTAAAAAATCAATAAAATATATTTTTCCTGGGTAACAGATTATTTTCCAATAAGATCTTCCTTTGTGTTTCATAAAAATCGGGTAGGAAATGGTAAGTACTGGTATATTCCACTATATTTATGAAATTTCCTTACCTCTTCTATTTTAGAAAACTTATTACTGCCCTAGCTGGCTTAGCTCAATGGATAGAGCATCCACCTGCAGACTGAAAGGTCCCAGGTTCAATTCTGGTCAAGGGCATGTACCTTGGTTGAGGGCGCATCCTCAGTGGGGAGTGTGCAGGATGTGGTTGATCGATGTTTCTAACTCTCTATCCCTCTCCCTTCCTCTCTGTAAAAAAAAAATCAATAAAATATATTTTTTTAAAAATTGTTACTGTAAAATAGACCTAACATAAAATATACCATTTTAACCACCTGAGTGTACAATTTAGTGGCATTCAGTACATTCACACTGTTATGTAACTATGCAACCACCATCCAATTCCAGAACTTTTTCATCTTCCCAAATTCAAACTTTTTTTTAAAATCTGAGTATTTTATTTTTAATATATTTTACTGACTTTTTACAGAGAGGAAAGGAGAGGGATAGAGAGCTAGAAACATCGATGAGAGAGAAACATGGATCAGCTGCCTCCTGCACGCCCCCGATTGGGGATGTGCCCGCAACCAAGGTACATGCCTTTGACCAGAATCGAACCTGGGACCTTTCAGTCCGCAGGCCGACGCTCTATCCACTGAGCCAAACCGGTTTCGGCCCAAATTCAAACTCTTTACCATTGAACAGTAACTCTCCAATCCCCCTTCCCAACCAGCCCCTCTATTCCTAGACTACTTTTTGATTCAGTTTCTCTTCCACTTAATAGAAGAGAGGGTCCATTGCTGACAGTGAATCATTTCAATATACACAGGCCTTCTTGTGTATATATATGTATGACTGAGTTTATTGTAAGAAATGGGGTTGCAGAAAGAAAAGAGATGGAGATACAACCACATAGGTGTTTGCCTACTGGGCCTACTCTCCTATCCACAGGCCTTAGCAGCCTTGCCATGGATCTGCCCGATTCTTTCGCATCAAAAAGTTGATCTTGCGAGTCATTTCCATGTTGTATATCCTCCGGCAGGTTTCATAGCTCTCCCTCTGTCGTCTGCGGCAAGGCTTCTCATAGTACCGGCGCCGCTTGATCTCCTCGATGAGCCCGTCCATGGTGAGGATTCTGCAGTAAGGCAGGCAATGAAGTTAGAAGCTTGGACTCATTATTATTCCTTTTCAATTTTATAGATGGCCAGAAGTCAACTGACCAAACAATTGATGTCTGTAAAAAATTAGGGCACAGCCGGTGTGGCCTACTGGTTGGGCATCAACCCATGAACCAAGAGGTCACCCACTCGATTCCCGGTCAGGGCACATGCCCCTGGATTGTGGGTTCAATCCCTGGTCGGGGAAGTACAGGAGGTACTTCAATGTTTCTCTCTCATCAATGTTTCTATTTCTCTGTCCCTCCCCTTTTTCTCTAAAAAAAAAATAGGATGTGAAATGGTGACAATACAGCATTAACTGCCTACTTATAGAGCCCCAAATAGGAATTTGAGGGGAATAAAAAAGCAATTAATTACACAACCATTTACTTTTTTGTAGATCTATTTAGCAACTATTTCATTCTGCCCTTCCATTAGTTACTTATTAATCTTTAAGTGTCTATAAAACTGAGCTCAATCTGTTCCCCTTCCTCCCAAACCTGTCCCCCTCCCCAGGATTCCTTGCAATACAGCTTCCCCTGCTGGATTTATAACTCAAAATCACCTCTTAGTTTGCACTGAGCCAAGAAGACATGGGGCTTATTCTATAACCTATCAGTGATCGGCACAATCATTAGTCACCAGAGCCAAATATCAAAAGTACGATTGAAATTTGAGAGCCAAATTTTTTAAACTTAAACTTCTTCTAACGCCACTTCTTCAAAACAGACTCGCCCAGGCCATGGTATTTTGTGGAAGAGCCACACTTAAGGGGCCAAAGAGCCACATGTGGCTCAAGAGCCGCAGTTTGCCAACCACTGAGAGCTCAATCTGTAATTTGTATCTCCCTCCCAACCCATTACCGGTTGATCCTGAGGACACCTGGAGGCGCCTGCTGCTGTTGCCCTCCATTCCTGGCATTGTTTGAATGGCTCCATTCCTGCCTTCCCTGCCCTTTCATTGCATGTAAGTCATAAACACAACTGGAGAGAAGGAGGTTGAGACATGGCTATTATAATTAGGAGGAGGAGGACGCAGGAAAAAGTTAGTCAGAATAAGAGAAACTACCAGCTACTCTGCCCAGTGGGAAACCCTATTACTGCTGCTATGTTATGTTACAAAGCCCCAGATAATAGATTGAACATGAACTTGAAAATATTTGAGCTTTGGGTAAATTACAAATGCGAACAGATATGAGAACCACTGTATTTATGGGATCCTCTCCCAGCCTCTTGGTGTTTAATATCGAGAATGATTTGTAGGCTAGTAGAGAATCATATTTGGATTGCAGGTTCAATCCCCAGTGGGGGTGAATGCAGGAGGCAACCAATCGATGTGTCTTTCTCACATAGATGTTTCTCTCTCTCTAAAATCAATCAATAAATGTTAAAAATCTTTCCCAGTATACAAAATAGTTTAAGCCAGTGGTTCCCAGTCTTGTCTGCATATTATAATCACCTGAGGATATTTTCTTTTATTTTTTAAAATGTTTTTTATTGACTTGAGACAGAGAGGAAGGGAGAGTGAGAAAGAGAGAGACACATCAGCTGGTTGCTTTCCATAACCCACACCAACTGGGGACTGAACCTGCCACCTGGGCATGTGCCTGACTGGGAATTGAACCAGTGACCTTTCGGTGCATGGGACAATACGCAGCCAACTAAGCCACACCAGCCAGGGCCACCTGGGGATATTTTAAAAATTCCATCCCCTAGGCCACACTCCAAAAGAATTAAATCACCAGGGGAAAGGAACATTGTGACTCCAATGTGTAAATAAATCTGGGAGCCACGAGTGTAAGCTTGAAGCCCTTACAACTGAGCTTCACCCTATTTCGCTAGCTTTACATTTAATATCTTCCTATAAAGCCTATGTCCTAGTCATACTGAACTAGGTGCAGTTCTCCAAACATACTACCTATCTACTTTTTTACCTTGGCTCAAGATGTTCTCTTTAGCTAGAATATCATTCCTTTCTTCTTCTGTTTTATAAAATCCTATTTATAATTCAAAGGTCCACATCAGTAGTTACATCTGTAAAATGGTCCAGGTGAAATTAAGAGCTCCTTCCCTCTGTTCCAAAGGGGTTCTCAGACTTTGTAGCAAAGGAAACTTGTTAAAACACTGACTACTGTGCCATCTCCAGTTTCTGATTCCATCGTCTAGGGTGGAGCCCAAGAATGTGCCTTTCTTTCTTTCTTTCTTTCTTTTAACATATTCTTTATTAATTTCAGAGAGGAAGGGAGAAGGAGAGATAGAAACATCCATGATGAGAGAGAATCATTGACTGGCTGCCTCCTGCATGTACCCTACTGAGGATTGAGCCCGAAACCCAGGCATGTGCCCTTGACTGGAATCAAACCCAGGACCCTTCAGTCCATAGGCTGCCGCTCTATCCACTGAGCCAAACCTGCTAGGGCAAGAATGTGCATTTCTAACAAGTTCCCGGATGATGTTGCTGTTGAAGATCCAGGGAAAACCAATGCCATAGCACAGTGTTAATGCCCCTTTTAGAATACTGATCAGATAATATTATATCTAACTGCAATTATTTGTTGTTATTTTTTTTATCATCTCTTTTATGGTTTGTGTGCTTCTTAAGGGGAGGAATTAAGCCTTTATCAGTAAATATATAACAAAAATGAATCCCTTTAGGTGATGACATATGTCCACAGCTCAAGGGACATTATAATAGAAACAGTTCTGGAAATGATGACTCAGAAAGCCTCAAGGATATTATCTTTGCTAAGATAGCACATTAGATTTTAGATAACTGAAGTTCAGAGCGGCTAATCTGCCCCAAGATCACAGAACACAGCCAGAAGTAGAATTCAGTCTTTAGTACTGTGCTCCACAATAGCATCCTGCTTCTTGTGCAAAAACCACCGAGATTCAGAGGACAAATTACTGCAGTGCTCGTGAGCGAAGGAGAGGAGGAAAGAGGTGGGTTAGGCTCCTTAATGAAAGAGATGTAAGCCAAGACATGGCACACTGCGGGAAGGGAATGATGTGAACACCTAAGCATTACTCTGTCTAGCTGTTCACTGCTGACTGATGAAGGCCACTTTTCGGACTAGGCACTAGTCCAGTGATCGGCAAACTCATTAGTCAACAGAGCCAAATATCAACAGAACAATGATTGAAATTTGTTTTGAGAGCCAAATTTTTTAAACTTAAACTTCTTCTAACACCAATTCTTCAAAATAGACTCGCCCAGACCGTGGTATTTTGTGGAAAAGCCACACTCAAGGGGCCAAAGAGCCGCATGTGGCTCCAGAGCTGCGGATGGCCAACCACTGCACTAGTATGTTAAAGGAAAAAAAAAAACAGCAAAAAGTCCCTGAGAGAAAAAACTAGAAATATAATATAAAAAGGATAAGGAGACTGACTGGCTATGAAGATAAGACTATAAAAAGAACAGGGACTCATGGATATGACTTCACCTTGGAAGAGGATCCTACTGGAATGACAGACAGTTTAAAAGTAGGATGAGCCCTGGCCGGTTTGGCTCAATGGATAGAGCGTCAGCCTGCGGGCTGAAGGGTCCCAGGTTTGATTCCGGTCAGGGCCATGTACCTTGGTTGTGGACACATACCCGTGGGGAGTGTGCGGGAGGCAGCTGATCAATGTTTCTCTCTCATCAATGTTTCTGGCTCTCTATCCCTCTCCCTTCCTCTCTGTAAAAAATCAATAAAATGCCAAAACCAGTTTGGCTCAGTGAATAGAGCATCAGCCTGTGGAGTGAAAGGTTCAGGGTTCGATTCCAGTCAACTGCACATACCTTGGTTGTGGGCACATCCCCCATGGGGGTGTGCAGGAGGCAGCTGATCGATGTTTCTCTCATTGATGTTTCTAACTCTCTATCTCTCTCCTTTCTTCTCTATAAAAAATCATAAAACATATATTTACTTAAAATCAATAAAGTATATATATTTTTTAAAAGGTAGGATAAAAAAAAACTGCAAAGGGAGGAGAGAGTTGAGGCACACTCAGGTATCCTACTGGCGTTTCAAAAGGGGTTTGAAACCGAAGTGGTCATCTTACCGAGTAAATGCTGTGTGGTGAGGCAACAAAGTAAGACATGAAGGAAACGAACAGAAGAATATGAGAATGGAGGAGGGGAAAAACAAAACGATCGGTGGCCCACAACATAATTAGGGGATTGCTAATGGTTTTCCCGGGACTATTCTAATTCCTGAACACAGACCAAATAAATTCCAAGATTCCAGGGGCAGATTCCCTCCCTTACTCTGTACTTTTTAGTTCTCCTAAAAACAAAAAAAGTCCAGATT
>PVJN01060351.1:0-11591 GCA_004026805.1 Lasiurus borealis
CTTCCTTCTTTCTTTCTTTCTTTCTTTCTTCCTTTCTTTCTTCCTTTCTTCCTTTCTTTCATTACCACCAAGCCTTCCATAGTCAAAAGCATTTGCTTGTCCGTTTGTTTTAAATACTGCAATGTGATCTTAGCAATATTCTGAGTAATAGGGAGAGAGGGTTCAGGTCACCGTCCAGCGGGGCAGGGGTGGGGGTGGGGAGTGACCAGAAGGCTGGGGGGGGGGTGGAAAGGTGGGGAGGGCTACCACACTGAGAGGGAACCACCAAGACATGGCAAGCAGGAGGCCTGAGCCACATGCCTCAGCAAGATGGCAAGTGACAGCCAGGATGGGTCAGAGGCACACGGGTACGCAGTCCACTGCATCCCCCGCAGTCCTCCGGGGGTCTGCGGGGTCACCTTGGTACACACACACACACACACACACACACACACACACACACACGCTGCGTACCCACTGCTGGGGCTCTCTATACCTACTCCCTACAGGGGAGTGACACCCCAAAGCTGGGGACTAGATGGAGCTTTACCACAGTCATGTTTGAAGAGTCAAGCAGCACCCAGTGGAAGCAGCGAGCTGACTTCACATTCCCAGATATGACCTGCTCTGGCCTCGCGCTTAACCACATTATAAATTCAGGGCCCGCTGCCCGGAGGCTGTGGTTTGAGATGCAGCAAAAAGAGGTTAAAAGCGCCATCTACTGGGAAGGTGGAGAATGGAATTGAAAATGTCCACAAGCTGGTTTTTCTTTCTTCCTCCTGTAAAAACAATGACATTGTGTTACTGTATTTCCTGGCGTATAAGACGATGGGGTGTATAAGACGACCCCCAACTTTTCCAGTTAAAATATAGAGTTTGGTATATACCCCAGTGGGGGTTGTGCAGGAGGCAGCTGATCAATGTCTCTCCTCTCTTTGATATTTCTGGCTCTCTATCCCTCTCTCTTGCTCTCTGTAAAAAAATCAATAAAATAAAAACAAAGTCAGTCAAAGCAGTTATATTTCATACATTGCCTGTTTTCCTCGCCGTAAGTCTGTTGTCTTAGTTCTGCCATGATTTTATGTAAGTCAGTCAATCCTAAAGGTGTGACAGGGTGGCGTGGCATGTGAAGGAGGAGTTTGTATGTTACACTTCTTCCTGTTTATATCTCTTAAATGAGCCATTTTCAATCAATGTGCTGCAATGACTTTAAAACATGCAAGAGCTGACTATTTAGACCTCCTTTTCCTTAGGTCAGCGATTCTCAACCTCTGGGTCGCGACCCCTTTGGGGATCAAAGGACCCTTTCACAGGGGTCGCCTAAAACCATAGGAAAATGCAGATATTTACATCACGATGCAAAACAGTAGCAACATTTCATGGTTGAGGGTCACCACCACATGAGGAACTAACTGTATGTAAGGGTCTCGGCCTTAGGAAGGTTGAGAACCGCTGCCTTAGATGAACAAGATTAACAAGAAGGAGTGTTTGTAAGTCTGCCATCTTAGTTCTACCAAACGTGAAAAGGGACATAGCAAATCCTGTTGTTAGTGAAGTCAACGTAGTTTACAAAATAGGAACCAGCACTCCTGCCTTAAATGGCAGAATCCGTTCTGCCTCCTCCTTCCTTCATTATGTTCTCTGGTGACGATATGGACTCTATCTGCAAAGCCTACAGACTGTATCAGGCGTAACTGATAGCTAAAGAAGAAAAACGTAAGATGAGGAAAAATAAAACCTGATGTCTTTTTAATGGACCCTCTGACTGAAGTGGCACAAGATAATTAGCTTTTACCGCACTCTATTCGATGAAATAGTATCCTCCTATGAAAGGAAATGTCTCATCGAGATATTATGTCTTGTAGTGTCATTGGTCTATAACACAACTAAACTTTCTGAAGATACAGAAAGATGGCCATCCAAGGAAATATTTCTTTTTTAAAAAATATATCTTATTGATTTTTTTACAGAGAGGAAGGGAGAGGGATAGAAGGTTAGAAACATCGATGAGAGAGAGACACCAATCAGCCACCTCCTGCACTCCCCTTACTGGGATGTGCTCGCAACCAGAATAACATGCCCTGGACTGGAATTTAAACAGGAAACCAGAAGGCTGGTGAACCTTAATTGCTCTGAAAGGTCAGAGCTAATCACTCACTGTTTAATTGAAAACATTGTTAGCCGAAGCAGCCTCCACTTGTTTGTTTCATGTTAATTTCTGTTTTTGTTATTTCCTGCCTAAAGGCTAGGGGTGTGTCCCAAAGCCTTAATAAAAGGGAGAAAAAGGCCAGAGCAAGTGGCAGTCCTTTCCATTAGAGGAAGGCTCCCCCCTGACCCCCCCAATATCGCCAAATTAATATTTTCTAGTCTCTCTTTTTGTTTGAGTGCGGCCTCCTTCAGAACCCGAACCCTGAACCGGGAACCTTGAACCACGCGGGACGTGGAAAGGGGCTCCCACAGAAAGGAGACTGTTTTGTGAACCATTTGGTGTGTGTGTGTGTGTGTGTGTGTGTGTGTGTGTATGTGTGTGTGTGTGTGTGTGTGTGTGTGTGTGTGTAAGTTATTAGCTTTACAAATCAGTACTGTTTCATGGTCACAACTTGACCAAAAATCTGTCATCACAGAATTTAGAGACCCATTTAAAACAAATTTAATGAGGAAAATAAGAATGAAAGATGAGCCAAGATTAGAACTATGGCTGGCTCTTTGCGAACTCTTACACAGAGAGAAGTATGGAGGCAGAGAGAACTCACTGAAGGTGACAGGGAAGGTAAGTTTGAGCTTAGCCCCATGTAAACTCATCTGAGACTTTGGGAGAAGAAAGAAGCCGGCGCTTTTTGTTGCTGTTATTCTATAGAACACAAAGTTAAGGGGCATTTGAACTTGGGAGAGGTCATTATGTAAAATGCCAAGGAACTATTGTGACATTCTATCTGGCAGGCAGTTACTCAGATATTTTTATTTGCTCTGTGGCTAAGGGTTTATGGCTTATCTGGGTAAAGAGTCCTTAGCTGCTCTCTTGAGTTTCCAATTTAAAATTAAGTACATCCCAGCTGCACAAAAAGCACATATTTATGCTACTCTGCATTTTACGAAGGTCGATGTGGAATGGCAAATTTATGCCAAGATAGGTTTTCGTGGAAAACTGATATGTGAAATTATATACGTTCCTTATATTCTTGTGTTATTTAACTGTGAAACCCCATCTTTATCCTAAAGCCCCAATAAAAAGACTATAATGATAACTCTCCAACCCTATTGAGAGAACCAGAAAGACTGGAATGGGAGAAATACTTCCGTGGGAAACTGAGTAACATTTTCCTAAATTTGGTTTAGCTAGTTAGTGAAATCTCTAAACCCCTTGAAATAATATAAAGATTCCAAAATTATTTGTCTCTGTTCACATAAAAGTGAATAAGAGCCTTAATTGGATAGAAATTCTCTGAGATTAAATAGACCTTCCTTTCAAACTGACAGCAATTAGTCTAAAAGCTTTTTTCAAGAAATACCATTGCAGTTTAGAATCCTCGCGTTGACTACTATTATGTAAAGACTAGAGGCCCAGTGCATGAATTCATCCACCTTGAATGGAACCGTGTGCAGCGAGGCTGTTGTGGACACAGGGGCTGGTCTCAACCCAACCTCCACAGCCCCGCCTGGCCCCTCTGCCACAGCCCCAGACCCCTGTCTGCAGGCAGCCCCGTTTCTGCTGTTTCCCACGTGCTGAGTGATTGGGGTGAGCACCAGCAGTGGGTGTGAATGAGGCTGGTGCCAGGAGCAGGTGCACACACCGGGCAGGACCACAGTGCATGCAGGAGCAAAGACTTTTCAGTAACCACCAGAGGGTCACTCCGATGACAGTGACCAGAGCCCTGCCTTGGTCCGGTGCCCCGGCTCAGGTGCTCCACCATCCCACCACAGCCAATGCCATCCATGTTCTGGTGTTCTGTTGAGCATCCACCATGTCCCACATGCGCCCCCTGGTGCCAGCACACGTCATTGCGGGTGTTCAGATGTTGGGGTGTTTCACTGTTCAGTACATCAGCCTCTGATTATACAGGGTAAAGTTTCACCCCACCCCCACCAGTGAAAGAAAATGTTGTGGAAGCCCAATAAAAATGGCAAGTTGCTAGATAAAAATCTCAGGAAGAATCCAGAATTGAGTGTACAGGGACCCAAGTGCAAGTCACAAGTTAGGGTCATTGGTGACCCAAAGTCCTCAAACTGGGACAGGAAATACCACAGAGATACCCCTGCCAGACACCCTTCTCTGTCCCAGCACAGAGAGCGCCTTCTATCAAGTCTTACTGTGAACAAGGGCCCAGCCTCCCATGTGCTACACCCCGTTCCTTGCTGTCCCTGAACTACCTCCTGTTCCTTAGACTGTTTCATACTGACCTTAGAGCAGGGTTTCTCAACCGTGGCATTGCTGGGATTTGGGCCAGACAATTCTTCATTGTGAAGCTCTGTTTGTGTTTGCTGGGTTGCTTAGCAACAACAGGCCTTTACCCACTAGAGCAGTGGTTCTCAACCTTCCTAATGCCTCGACCCTTTAAGACAGCTCCTCATGGGGTGGTGACCCCCAACCATCAAATTATTTCCGTGGCTACTTCATCACTGCAATTTTGCTACTGTTATGAACTGTCATGTAAATATCTGATAGGCAGGATGTATTTTCATTGTTACAAATTGACATAATTAAAGCATAGGGGATTTAATCACAAAAACAGTATGTAATTATATATTGTGAAATATTTATTTCTAATGACAAATAAATGAAATGTTGTCTTGAATCGTGGTGTAGCATGGGTAACAGTCTTCATAGGACAACAGTAAACTACATGGCTACACTTTGCTACACCGAGGAGCAGTCTGTTGGTTCCTAAGACCATGGGAAATAGGTGTTTTCCAATAGTCTTAGGCGACCCCCAAAGGGGTCGCGACCCACAGGTTGAGAACCGCTGCACTAGATGCTGGTAGCACCCCCTCACCCAAGTGAACCAACCAAAAATACTGCCAGTCATTGTCACATGTCGCCTGGGTGAGGCTCGGGCCTACCTCTGTCCCTGGCTGAGAGCCCCTGCCTTAGTCGATAAGGAAAATGACTAATGGTGATGACAATGCCCCTGCCATCTTGTGTCCTTCTCACAGTCTGAGGAGCCATGGCAGCGGCCATCACCTGGGATACGAATGCCAACCTCGGTCCGGGTTCTGGACTTGCCGTGCCCTTGAGTTCATACTCTGAGCCTCCACTTTAGAATAGAGATGTATTCATTCCTCAGACGTGTACTCAATGCCCACGGACATGTGAAAGGCGCCTCCTTCAAAGGTCATTCAGTGTAGTGAGGAGCTAGAGACCAACAACAATTAAAATAGGAGCTTTAAGTCCCAACTGGGGGTTCCCCACACCTCGGTCAAAGAGGGGACAGACAGCGGATTCCGTGGCTGTCCTCCTCTAGGTGTGTCCTGTACAGTCCGTTACCCAAGCCCGTGCTCTGTTGCCACCTCACTACTGGGTGGCACTGCCCGTGGCCCATCGCTTCCCCGCACGCGCAGTCTCCCTCTGAGACTGCGGCCTGGCAGTCTGTCGCCCTCTGAGCCTCTCACCCGCTCTCAGCCCCAGAGGCTCTGGCTGTGGGAAGGGCTCTCTGCTCACCCCTGTCCACGAAGACGTGGTGAGTAATGGAGAGACCGGTCCAGGGCCCCTGGCTTCCACTGGCCACGTTAATCCCATCCTTCAGACCCCAGGGGAGGTCACGTTTCAAAACTCCGCTCCCAGTTCCGCCCCAACAAGGCCTGCCCTGCCCTATGGAAGCCCAGCGGCTACCCTGCCACACTGTGCAAAGGCCCACGGGATTATCAATCCCAAAGGCGTGGATAAAAGGCTTCTATTGCCAACCATGTTCTCTGTTTCCACATAAAGCTGCCTCCGCACAGAACAAGGAGCAGCACCTGGATGGCCTGCCCAGGGACGAGAGGAGGCTGTGTTTGGCTGCACTGGTTTCCTGGAGCCCAGCCAGGTTTATTAACGCTGGAGATTTTCCCTCCGGAGGAAGGTTAACTCTTCAGTGTCCTGTGGTGTGGGGTGTGAGGAACCCAGAATCATGGTTTTTCTTCAGACGCTCCACCTTTAGCCCTTCCTACCACTGAGCGTCTCTGAGTGTGGAAGGAAAACTCCATCTCTCTTAGCAACTTTTCTATTTTTCTATTTAACCTACACAGTATTGTATAAATGGTCGCTTCTGTGTGAACGTATGTCAGCATAATGTAGCACACCTGTTAGCAGTATGGTTATCACAAGCAACTTGGAAATTTGTGTTACATAGAATATATGTGTGTGTGTATGTGTGTGTGTGTGTGTGTGTGTGTGTGTGTGTGTGTGTGTGTGTATACACTTCCAAATTGCTATCGTGGGTCCCGATGTCCACTGACCCCGCAGCCAAGCAGATTCCTTGCTCCCCACAAAGGCTGTGGGATGAGCCCAGGGCAGGAGCTGCAACCAGACACCTGCGGACCCACAGGTCGCCCGGGCTCGGTCAGTCTGGAGCCTGCGGCCACTCCAAGGTCACCAAAGCGAGAGGTCAAACAGAAAGACGCATCCCCATTCTCCCAAGATCTAAGAAAAACAGATGTTACACAGGTTTCTTCCCTGTGCTTATCCAAGGAATAGGCTCTTCACCCCTGTAAGGCGGCTAGTGGTAACGACCCCGTGGACGATGCACAGAGAATTGTTATCTGAGATACACCGAGTCCCACACACGCAGGCCACTCCAAGGTCACCAAGGCGAGAGGTCAAACAGAAAGACGCATCCCCATTCTCCCAAGTTAAAATATCTCACCTCTTTCTCAGAAAAACGGATGTTACACGGGATTCTTCACTTGCTTTTCCCCAAGGAACCCCAAACTTACTGGCTCTTCACCCCTGTAGGCGGGCAATGGTAACAACCCCGTGGGTGATGCACAGAGAATTGTTATCTGAGCTACACCGAGTCCCACACCCGCAGGGAGACCAGAATGGCACCAGGCACTGAGCCCGAATCCCAACTGTTTTCTTCGGTTCTGCGTCACCATCAGGAAAAAACACTCTTTAATCTCACTCGTTCGCCACTTTATTTCACACCAAACCGTCGTGGAGATACTCAGCGTTACCGCCATTATCAGTGCGATCAGCAGCTGCTGGAAGCAGGCCTCTGTGAGACATCACCCTGAGCCCCGCTGTGGCCGCGTCTCTCTATCCCCCTGGTAGGGAGCGAGGTAGATGCCGTTCTCACGGCTCTGCAGATCAGAGCCTCAAGGGTCAGAGTTCAAAGGAAACCACGTTGCAAAGCTTACACTTCAGCCTGGCCTCCTCCCCGCCTCGGAGGGGCTGCCTCACGCCGGGACTTGGTCAGAGACTGTCCATCACGTTCCTGTGTTTTGTCCAAAATCCAGTCCACGTACTCGGCAACTTTGGTGTAGACGCCTGGTTGTTCTTTGCGGCCACAGCCCTCGCCCCAGCTGGTGATGCCCACCAAATGCCACATTCTGTTGTGTTTACAAACTAAAGGGCCACCGGAATCTCCCTGGGTCACGTTGGGCAGAAAGAGAAAGGGAGAGAAGGTTATGACAGATGTGCCTTTAACATTCTGTGGTCAAATTACACATGTCTGAATTCTTACAGTTCTTCAGGCATCTCATAGGGCTCATTAGCTGTGGAATGTGGTGAGAATTATGTGATTCAATAATGTATTGTACAGCGAAGAAGTGTTGACATCTTCATTCCGCTGTCAAATGAGCCTAATATTCATCCAGTCAATGATTGTCTCTCATCATTGATGTGTCTATCCCTCTCTCCCGCTCCCCTCCTCTTTCTGAAAGCAGTAAAAACATTTTAAAAAATAAGCTCAATATTCTTACATTTTAGTACAATTATTGTGCGTACAATTGTCCTCCTTTAAACATAGCATGTCCCTGCACAGATTGTGACATATGTTATATAAATTATATATGTTGAACATATATATATATGTATGTGTGTATATATATATATATATATATATTCAATTTTAGAGGTTATATATGGAATTATAAAATCATTTAACTCTGATTGTAAAAAGCTATAATGAAATATTCTATTAGAAAATATATTTTGAAGTGGATTTGCTCAGGTTTGCATGATGATTATAACTGGAGGCATTACCTTACAAGCATCTTTCCCCCCTTCTTTATAGCCAGCGCAGATCATCTGTTCGGTTATTTGGTAATCTCTGTATCTCTTCTGGCATTCTGCATTTGGTACCAGAGGAATATTTGCCTTTTGTAGGGTATTTTGGATCTCACCTAGAAAGTAACCAATATAGGACATCAGAAGGAGGAAATACAAATAATGTGAAAATAAGACAGATAAGTGAGCAGTTGGGAGTCAGTGGTCCCAGGTTGTGAAAAGGATGTTCTACTGCCAGGTTAGGCCCAATCCCACTGGCATCCCCTAAGGGGTCCCGGATTGGAGAGGGTGCAGGCTGGGCTGAGGGACCTCCCTCTCTCTCTCCCCATGCATACATTTGGTGCACCAGGCCTCTAGTATACAGTGGTACCTTGAGATACGAGTGCCCTAACATACGAGATTTTTGTGATACGAGCCGTGGAGCGAGCGATTTTTGCTTTGAAATACGAACAACATTTGAGATAGGAGTCATCGCGCAGATCGGCCGGCTGCACATGATCCACCAGTTTCCCGCGCCTCAAGGTTACGGAACAAATTAAACTCCTATCTCGAGGTACCACTGTATTAATAAAGAAACACATGTATGACTATATCTTTTAAAAGGTATTTTTGAGAACTGTCTTGCAATTTCATTGGTTGCTTTTGTAACCCTGTTTTTATTTAAGCATTTAAAAACATCATTCTGGAAGTGGTCCATAGGCTTTATCAAGATCGCAGAAAAGATACATTAAAAAAAAATAGATTACAAGCCTGCCATTCAGAGAGATGGTGTGCCCATTCCTGGTCATGAATATCAAGGGGAAACAGTGTCACGGGACATAGGAACGTAATTAACACCACTGACAGAACGGGCTTCTGTGGGATGGTTACCCTTTGGGGGACCAGTCCTTTATTTGACGTCAAATGATCTTCATTATAGAGTAAGGTGCTCAAAAGTTGATCTTATTAATTCATCTAGGTCCAGGCAAAAATACATCTTCTCAAGAGCCACTGAACAGATACTTGAGAATCAACAGATTGGAAAGACCACGCATTTCGATAAAATTTTAGAGGCCGTTTGAACTGATCCATGCCGTGTGCTTTAACATATGAGACTTGCTATCGGAACAACCTTTGAAATGTCACACTGTACCTCGTTCCTTTGTGTACCCCCATCCCGTTATCCAACAGTTGGTATAAATAGTGTTTGTATCATCTTTGGAAGGGAGGCATATCGGCTTTTGGAATTCTGAAAAGTAATTTTTACATTAGAGTTTAGTCAAAGTTATAGATACTTGAAAAGGACACTCTTTCCCCCCATATTCTCTTACTGGGGAGTAGCACGAAAAAGAATAACGCGTTTTCCTCCTGCTCAAGTTCTGAGGTCAGTGATTCCAGAAAATATCTCACCATCAGAGTCATTTTCACGTGAGATTTTTCTTATTAAATGTTCTGTATTAGAGTAAGAACCTCAGAACCCAAACTTGCAGTCAGAAGTATTTAGAAGTTCTGTCTCTTATTCCATACAGGACACTTTTCATGGTGACAGAGTGTCTAACACTGTGTCAGCACCACGTTAAATGGTTTAACTTACAAACTGACTGCATTATCCTAACAGCACCACGGGGTGTGTGTGTGTGTCATCATCATGCCCATTTTATAAACGAGAACAACTGAGGTGCTGAGAAGGAGAAGCACCTTGCCCAAGGTCACAGAACTAACTGTTCATGGACACAGCGCACCTTCAGCCACTGGGGGGCACTGTTTCCACCGGAAAGGCAGCACCTGCCACCACCAGGTACTGTCTTCTGCATTCCTTTCTCTTCTGCTCCACTCACACCTGGAAATCCATTAATTTCCCACGTGCCCCATAGCCTCCACATGCCTCAGCCCCAGCAATGCGAATTCTTCTGCCCTCGTCAAAGGAAGCCATGCTTTCCGCATGGCAGACCCTTCTCTGTCTGTTACTTCGTTAATGTCTGGGCAGTGGTACCCAGACTGGTGGGAACCAATGAACATTTCTGGCTCCTACACAGAGGAGATTTTTTATGTCAGGCCACAGGTCTCCTCTGCCCTGGCCAGCTGCACCCTGTCCCCAGCTCCACCCACCAGCCAGAAAATGAAGCCGCTCTCTGCAGATTCCGCCCTCCCGTTCACATGCATGTGAACACGTGAACCGGTGTCATCCGGCTGGACAGCTTCTCCTGGAGGGCGCTACCTACCGGTGTAATTCAAAGGAGCCTCGAGCTCTAGCAAGGCGATGTCGTTAGTGTTTTCGGAGAGGCTGTAATTCTCGTGAAGAATAATCTCTTTGATCTGGGAGAATGGCGTTTCGGCTGTGATCTCTGTCAAATCCAAAACGCCTCCATAAACGCGCCAGATATCCGAAAAGGCGAGCCTAGGGGAGAATAATGAACATGGATGGGAAGCTAGAACGGCTAGTATTGGATACTGGTCCTTTTTTTCCTGCCCTGTACCTTTAACAAAAACAAAACAAAACAAAACAAAACACTCGCAAGAGAATGTTCTGTGTGATGTGTTTGACTCACCCAGTCTCTCCTCCTGGCGACTGATCGTCACCCACGCAGCAGTCCTGAGTCTCTGAAGATTTAGTTAATACACTGAGAACACACATTTATGTCACGCTCTCATGTTGGCGTGAGTGTTGCTGTCCCATTCTGGGAGACACTGGTCGGAGACATGCCAGGAGTTTACCAGGGAAAGCCCTGCTCAGCTCACAGTCCTGAAAGCAACTGCTCAGCCACGCTCAGAGCTGCAGGGAGTCAGGCTGTTTCCCAAGCCCCTCTAAGAGGGCAGAAGAGGCGGGACCTCAGTGCCACTCAAAATCTCTCCCTTCGATTTTGGGAAGTATGGACATTGAAATCAACTCTTTAAATGTGAACATACACAGAGTAAACCTGAAATTATTATTTAAAGCAGTCTTATTTTGTGTAAAGACATGGAAAATTTTTAATGTTACAGTTTTGAGACATGAACAAAACTCGGCTCTTATAATCAGACACAATACTGAGCCTTCAAGAATGAAAATTCTTCACGTAAACTGCTGCAGCCACTAGGAAAAGCACTCTGAGGGTCCACTGGCAACTAAAAATGGAACCGTATGATCCAGCAATCCCGCTTCTGGGTACATGTCAGAAGGAAACAAAATCACCGTCTCTCAGAGACATCTGCAGCTGTGTTCACAGCAGCATTATTTTCAACTAGATGCCCAGTGCATGGAATTCATGCACGGGGTGTGTGTGACTCTCAGCTCAGTCTGCACCCTCTCCAATCTGGGACCCCTCAAGGGATGTCCGACTTCCCGTTTAGGTCATATCCCACTAGGATCAGGCCTAAACGGGCAGTCGGACATCCCTCTCACAATCCAGGACTGCTATATCCCAACTGCTCACCTGCCTCCTTCCTGATT
>PVJN01060352.1:0-11591 GCA_004026805.1 Lasiurus borealis
TGATAAGTATTGCAATCAACCAGGAAGATACAATATACAGTATCCAAATTTAAATATCTAAGAAATGGCCTAAAACATAAAGTTATCAAAAATTGTCAGAACTATGCGGTAAAACCTATACTCACAGTAAGAGATTTTAAACCTAATAATGCAATATAGAATATCTGAATGACTGGATTTAGGAATTTAGTCTAAATGAATACATATCGAATGCTATACCTGACAACCACACAGTACATACTTTTTTTTTTCTCCTGGGTTAAAAAAGAAGATATCAAATAATTGAAATAAAATAATGTGGAAACAATACATTCTAATGAACATCTAAGTTGCTTGTACTCTACCTCAGAATCATACTACAATGCCAAGGAGCATGGTAGACAGAGTCGGGAGAGACTGTCCCATTAGAACACTGAAGGGCTTTTCAATGGAGACAATAGCATTTGCACCGAGCTTTAGGGGATGTTACGTGGAAACACAAATGTACACGACATACCTGGATAATGCTGAATAGAATAATAGTGAGAAAAATTGGACACCTGGAGGGAATAGCAGAATATAGAAGCAGAAAGTCATTGCGGAATCTCTGGCAGTTTCTAAGTTAGTAAATGACAATGCCAACCCACTGTGGGGGGGGACAAAAAGGATCAAAATATAAAGATAGGGTTGTACTCTAAGGGATTTTTGTCACATTTATATACTGTAAAGTTTAGTAGGAGCTACTATAATTTGAAAGGAGTGACAGGTATCTGAGAAATAATGAGAGAAGAATGTAGGAACCTGTAAAAATTGCTGAGAAACACTGAAAATTGGATAACACTGGTTAAAATAATTTTTCTTCAGAGTATACATCTCAGGTTGTCGTTAGGTCTTTTAACAAACACACAAACAAAACTCCAGACTGAATCAACGCTGAATAATTGCCTAAAATCAAAACTGTCGAGACAGAAAGCTCGAGGCTTGAAAAATTCTGGGTGAGTGACAGCTCTATGTCCCCCTCGGTAAGCCCAACCTGTACTCCCCAGGATACAGAGAATTGACTGTACTTTCTGTTGACTTTGGACAATAGGTTCCCCACCTATGCTCACTCTGTTTAAGAGCCTTGATGAATAGTCCTTCAAAGTGATTTCTGAAGCTTTTTTTAGCTTTTGTCCAAGGACTTCAGGCTGGCAGCTCATGAAGGCTGATCTTCAGTTCCACGAATACTCTGTTATCAGCTTCTAGCTCAGACTCCTAGGTTCACTGTTGCAGCTGACTGCTTGAAGAGCCATACAATTGGGGTGTCACCATCACACAGTTCAGTGACTCCTAACACCTAGCTTATATTTGTCACAACACTGTCATTCACTGGAATTGTTTATATAAGAATGGCCTCCATATCCAAATGCATGCTATATACAAGCTGTCTGAACAAGTTAAATTTTTATATCATGTCTGGATATTTTCCTACAAGTGCATGGCCGAAATATATTAAAGCCCTCCCTTCTTTAAAACAAGCTTTCTATTTTTTTAGCATTTTTTTTGTCTCCCGGGGAATTCTTTCTTGGAGCTACTCTGGACAGGTTGATTAGTCTCATATGTAACAAACCAAAACACAAACAAACAAACATACAAAAAAAAACCCACACACAACAATGCTGGATTCAACTGTACTAACATTTAATATAAATATAATATGGATATTTCCTGAAAAGCTAAAATGTACTACTTGCCAATAAATTTTAGTATAGCAACATTTGTGGGAAATATTTTCAATATATCACTTTAAATCCCTGCTCAAGAAATGATAATATGTACATTCAAGTAGCTTTTCAGAAATTAGAAATATAAATCTTTGAAATATATAAAAATTATAAACCATATTATCTGTAGACATTATAATCTAATAAATGTAATTTTCAATAATACACATATATAAAATTTTGAATAGGAAAATAGTAACTACATATATATGTAGGTATATATGCATATACATTATATGTACATTTATCCCTATGAGGAGAAATGACCCAAATTTACTTATGTAACACTTACCACATCATCACTGATGAAATTACATTTTATTCAACTTAGAAACAGTCATTATTATATTCACCAAAAGTGATTCATAAAATATTTTCCAGACAGGGCAACTCTCACATCTATGTTTCTCTCTCACATCAGTATTTCTCTCACTCTCTCGTCTTCTCTCTCTAAAAGCCAATTTAAAATCTTTAAAAAAAAGAAAAAAGAAAAGCTTATGTAGTGTAGAGAGAAAGCTCTGAAAGTCTGAAGGGTCACAGATACCTGGTTGGGATCTGTAAAATGTCAATGAATGAAATGTCAAGTCAATCGGTAGACTATTTAAGTCCAGTGCCCTTAATATTTCTAGTTGAATCTGCATTTTGATTCAAAAGAAATTTATAAATGCAGCTATAATTTAATTATTCCTTATTGCCTTACAACCTAAAATGGCACTGTTAACTGGGCATTATATACTACTGTGGCTGAAATAAAATTCCAAGACAATATTTGGCTTAATATGTCCAGAGATCTCTGAAAAAAATAGATAATTGTAAATATGCTTACTGTTTCCTAGGTAATGATGGATTGTTTTTATTTTTTATTAAGTTATTACATATGTGTCTTTATTCTCCCATTGTTCCCCACCTCCCATCATACCCCCCCCGTTGTCTATGTCCATTCATTAGGTTTATATAGAAGATTATAAGTCCTTCGGTTGATCTCTCCCCTCAGCCCTGCAGTCCCCTATCTTCCCTGAGGTTTGACATTCTGATTGATGTTTCTCTGTCTCTGGATCTATTTTTGTTAATCAGTTTATATTGTTAATTATATTCTACAAATGAATGAGATCATGTGATATTTATCTTTTACTACCTGGCTTATTTCACTTAGCATAATGCTCTCCATCCCCATCCATGTTGTTGCAAATGGTAAGAATTCCTTCCTTTTTTCCACAGCATAGTATTCCACTGTGTAGATGTACCACATTTTTTATATCCACTCATCTGTTGATGGGTACTTAGGCTATTTCCAAATCTTACCTATGGTAAATTGTGCTGCTATGAACATAGGGGTGCATATATCCTTTCTAATTTTGTTTCTAGCTTTTTGGGGTATATTCCTAGAAGTGGTATCACTGGGTCAAATGGGTGTTCCATTTTTAGGTTTTTAGGAAACTCCATACTATTCTCCATAGTGGCTGCACCAGTCTGCATTCCCACCAGCAGTGCAAAAGGATGCCTTTTTCTCTGCATCCTCCTCAGCACATCATTTGTTGATTTGTTGATGATTGCCATTCTGACAGGTGTGAGATGGTATCACATTGTCATTTTAATTTGCATCCTTCAGATAATTAGTGACTTTGAGCAGGTTTCATATGTCTCTTGGCCTTTCTTGTCTTCTTTAAAAAGTATCTATTTAGATCAGTTGCCCATTTTTTGATTGAGTTGTATACCTTTTTTTGTTAAGCTGCATAAGTTCCCAGTAAATGTCTGAGATTAAATGCTTATCAAAGATATCATTGGCAAATATGTTCTCCCATGCAGTAAGCTTTCTTATTGTTTTATTGATGGTTTCTTTTGATATGCAAAAGCTTTTTATTTTGATGTAGTCCCATTTGTTTATTTTCTCTATAGCTTCCATTGTCCTAGGAGCAGTATCAGTGAAGAAATTGCTTTGGAATATGTCAGAGATTTTGCTGCCTGTGGATTCTCAGTATTTGTATGGTTTCCTATCTTATGTTTAAGTCTTATATCCATTTTGAGTTTATTTTTGTGTATGTTGTAAATAGGTGGTCTAGTTTCATTTTTTTTGCATGTATCTGTCCAATTTTCCCAACACATTTACTGAAGAGACAGTCTTGACTCCATTGTATGTTCATGCCTTCTTAGTCAAATATTAATTGAGCATAGTGATGTGGGTTGATTTCTGGGTTCCCTACCCTTTCCCATTGATCTATATGTTCTTGTGCCAAAAACAGGCAGTTTTGAGAACAGTGGCTTTGTAATACAGTTTGATATCTGGTATTGAGATCCCAACAACTTTGTTCTTCTTTCTCAGCATTGCTGTAGCTATTCAAGGTCTTTTTTATACCAGATGAATTTTTGGAAAGTTCATTCTAGGTCTGTGAAATATGCTGTTGGTATTTTAATGGGAAGTGCATTACATTTATAGATGGCTTTGGGTAGTATGGACATTTTGATGACATTGAATCTTCCAATACATGAAAACGGCATGCTCCTCCATCTGATTATGTCTTCCTCTATCTCTTTTTCAGTGTTGTGTAGTTTTCCACATATAGAACTTTTACCCCTTAGTTAAATTCATTCCTAGATACCTTAATTTTTTTTTTTTGGTGTGATAGTAAATGGGATTGTTTTTTTTTTAGTCTCCCTTTCTGTAAGTTCATTATTTGTATGTAGAAATGTCATAGATTTATTGGCATTAATTTTGTATCTTATTACATTGTTGAATTCATTTATTAAGTTTAATTTTTTTTATGGATCTTTATGGTTTTCTATGTACAGTATCATGTCATCTGTAAATAAGGACAGTTTTACTTCTTCTTTTCAAATTTAGATGCCTTTTATTTCTTCTTGTCTGATTGCAATGGCTAGTATTTCCAGCACTCTGTTGAATAGGAGTGGTGAGAGTGGGCATCCGTGTTTTGTTCCTGTTCTTAGAGGAAATGGTTTTAGTTTTTGCCCATTGAGTATGAGGTTGACTGTAGGTTTGTCTTACATGGTTTTTATTATGTTGAGGTGTGACCCTTTCATCCCCACTTTGCTGAGAGGTTTTATCAAGATAGGGTATTGGAT
The DNA here is from genome assembly GCA_004026805.1 of Lasiurus borealis. Classification (NCBI taxonomy): domain Eukaryota; kingdom Metazoa; phylum Chordata; class Mammalia; order Chiroptera; family Vespertilionidae; genus Lasiurus; species Lasiurus borealis. The sequence continues at coordinate 4,821 of PVJN01060352.1, forward strand.
TTTGCCAAATGCTTTTTCTGCATCAATTGACATGACGAAGTGATTTTTATCTTTCAATTTGTTTATATGATGTATCATGTTTATTGATTTGAGAATATTGTACCATTCTTGCATCCCTGGGATAAATCCTACTTGGTCATGGTGTCTGATCTTTCTGATGTACTGCTGGATCTGATTTGCTAGAATTTTGTTGAAAATTTTGGCATCTATGTTCATGGGGTATATTGGTCTTTAATTCTCTTTCCTTGTGTTGTCTTTATCTGGTTAGGGTATTAGGGTGATGCTGACTTCATATGAGTAGCTTGGGAGTGGTCCATCCTCTTGAATTTTTTGGAATAGTCTGAGGAGGATAGGCTTTAGTTCTTCCTTGAATATTTGGTAAAACTCCCCTGTGTAGCCATCTGGTCCTGGGCTTTTGTTTGCTGGGAGTTTTATGGTGACTCTTTCAATTTCTTCAGTATTGAGATTTTTAAACTCTTCCTCAGAAAGTTTTGTAAGGTTGAATTTTTCTAGTAATGTGTCCATTTCCTCCACCTTGCCTAGGTTGTTTGAGTAGAGTTGTTCATAGTATCTTTTAATAACCCTTTGTATTTCGGTGAGATCTATTGTTATTTCTCCACTTTCAGTTCTGATTTTGTTTATTTGGTCCTCTCTCTTAGCTTCTTGGTGGCCCTGGCTAGAGGTTCATCAATCTTGTTTATCTGGTCAAAGAACCAATTCTTGGTTTCATTGATCTTTTGTTTTTTTGTTTTTTTTTTGGTCTCTATGTCTTTCATTTCTGCTTTGACCTTTATTAGTTCCTTCCTTCTGCTCACTGTGAGTTTTTCTTGATGCTCCCTTTCTAATTCTTTGAGTTGTTGAGTTAGATGATTTATTACCAGTTTTTTCTTGTTTTTTGAGGTAGGCCTGTAGAGCTATAAACTTTCCTCTCAGGACTGCTTTCATTGTGTCCCATAGTATTAGCATCAATGTGCTTTTATTGTCATTAGTCTCCAGGATGTTTTTAATTTCTTCTTTGATCTCATTGATAACCCAATCATTGTTTAATAGCATGCTATTCAGTTTCCAAGTGTTTGAATTTTTTGGAATGTTTCATTGTAATTTGTTTATAATATTATGCCATTGTGGTCTGAGAAAATGCTTGATATGATTTAATATTTTTGAATTTGGGAAGACTGTGTTTGTGACCCAATATGTGGTCTATTATTGAAAATGTACCATGTGCAGTTGAGAAAAATGTATATTCCATGGCATAGGGATGAAATGCTCCGAAGATGTCCATTAGGTCCATCTAATCTAGTGAATTATTTAGAATTGCTGTTTCTTTGCTGATTTTTTGTCTAGAGTATTTATCCAATGATGTCAGTGGTGTATTAAAGTCCCCTACTATGATTATATTGTTGTTAATCTCTCCCTAGATATCCTCAAGGAATTTTTTTTAATGTTATTTGGGTGCTCCTGCATTGGGTGCATATATATTTATTAGGGTTATATCCTCTTGTTGTATCAATTTCTTTATTATTATGAAGTGGCCTTCCTTATCTCTTTACTTTGAGGTTTATTTTGTCAGAAATAAGTACTTCTACCCCAGCTTTTTTGTTTTGTTTTTGTTTTTTCATTTCCATTTGCCTGAAAGATGTGTTTCCATCCCTTCACTTTCAGTCTGTATGAGTCCCTTGTTCTGAGGTAGGTCTCTTGTAGACAGCATATATATGGGTCATGGATTTTTTTATCCATTCAGCTAACTGATATCTTTTGATTGGAGAATTTAGTCTGTTTACATTTAAAGTTATTATTGAAAGGTACTTATTTGTAGCCATTTTATTTCTTTGTGTTTGTATTCCCTCTCAGCTTTTTATTGCTTCTTTTTACACCAGTCCCTTTGGCATTTCTTGCATTGTTGGTTTGGTAGTGATAAAATCCCTTAGCATTTTTTTGTCTACTAAGCTCCTTATTTCTCCTTCAATTTTGAATTATAACCTTGCTGGTTAGAGTATTCTTGGATTCAGTCCCTTTGTTTGCATCACTTTGTAAATTTCCTTCCATTCTTTTCTGGCCTGATGTGTTTCTGTTGAAAAAATCATTTGATAATCTAATGGGAGTTTTGTATGTAACTTTCTGTCTCTCTCTTGCAGCCTTTAAGATTCTTTCTTTGTCCTGAATATTTGCCATCATAATTATGATGTGTCTTGGTGTGGGTCTTTTTAGGTTCATCCTCTGTGTGACTTTTTTCTTTGCCACATCAAAGTTTTCTGACATTATTTCTTCTGACATTTTTTCTTCAAATAGTTCCTCTAACTCTTGCTCCTCTTCCTGTTTTTCTGGCACTCCTATTATTCATATGTTGCTTTGTTTCATGTTGTCCCATAGCTCCCTTAGGTTCTCTTCCTATCTTTTAATTTTTTTCTCCCGTTGCAACTCAGTTTGGCTGTGTTTTGCTTCCCTGTCTTCTAGTTTGCTGATTCATTCTTCCATTTCTCCTATTCTATTGTTGAAACTTTCCATAATGTTTTTTTTATTACAGTTATATCACTCTTCATTTCTTCTTGATTCTTACATAAATCGTTGATTTTTTCATCCATTTCTTCCTGATTCTTACATAAGGGGCACTAATTTTTTCTTCCAACTGGTTTATGAACTCTATGACCCTTATTCTGAATTATTTTTCTGACACATTGTATGCATCTGGTTCACTTAGCTGCTTTTCTGATGATCTCTCCTTTTCTTTTGTTTGGGGGTATTTTTTTCTGCCCATTTTTGGTCTTACCAACTGATCTAGATGTTGAGTTGTGCAGGGGCTGCTCCTTGGGCAGTTATGGTAGCAGCTGCTTCTCAGTTGGCAGTGATTCCTCTGGTGGGGGATGTTCACAGCAGTGGTGTCCCCTCTGGCTGGTGGGGGAGGCTGCTCGGACAGCTGCTTTTCCTTGGACGAGGGTGGGCTGATTATAAGGTTGCTGCTCCTTGGATAGGGATGGGTTGCTGGTATCTGCTGCTCCATGGATGGGGGTCAGGTGCTCACATGGCTGCTGCTTCTCAGAAAGGGGCAGTCTGCTCACATGCCTGCCATTCTTTATATGGAAGCTGGCTGCATGCTGCTGCTGTTCCTCAGATGGGACAGGCTACTCATGATGCTGTTGCTCCTTGGACAGGGGCAGGTTGCTTGCAGGGCTGCTGCTCCTCCTGGTATAGGTGCAGGCTGTTCATGCAGTTGCTTCTCCTTGGACATGGGATGGTCTGCTCATGTGACTGCTGTTCCTTGCATTGGAGTGAGCTGCTTTGCTGTTGATGCTCCTCAGACAGGGACAGGCCACTCACCTGGCTCCTTCTCATTGCACAGGTGTGGACTACATATGGGTGCTGTTCCTTGGACCAGTATGGACTGCACAGGGATGCTACTCCTTGGACGTGGGCAGTCTGCTTATATGTCTGCTGCTCTTCAGAAGGAAGTGGGCTGCTCACACAGCTGCCGCTTCTCAGATGGGGTCATATGGTTCATGCAGCTGCTTCTCCTTGGAAAGGGACGGTCTACTCACACATCTGCTGTTCTTCTGAAGGGGCCAGGCTTCTTGCACAGCTGCTGCTCCTCAGATAGCGGCTGGTTGCTTCTGTGGCATAGCTGCTGCTCTTCAGATAGGGGCAGGGTGTGGGCTGCATGCAGCTGCTGCTTTTTGGACAGGAACAGGCTGCTCACATGTCTGCTGTTCACATGGTCGCAGTGCCCTGGACTAAAGCATTGGGCTGCTCAGTGTGGAACCTGCTTCTGAACTCACAGGAGCCTGTGCCCAGGGTGGCTGGAGCCTCGATGACTGTGGGATTACAGCCTAGGTAGCATATCCCTGGCAGGGGTGGTTGTAGAGTCCCAAGTGTTATCTGAGGGCACTCTGGGTGGAGTTGAGGCTGGGAACCCAGTTACAGTATCTCTCCTATTCAAAAAGGCTAGTCCTCTATGGATAAGCTGGCCTCCCAGTACTGTTCGCAATGGTATCAGAAGCTGCCTAGTTAGGATCCTGATTAGCCTACCCCTGAAGGTCCTGTGGGACCTAACTGTGCCTCTCTCATTATCACACACACCTACATACACACGCCACCTGACTACACTCTCTTCTTTTACTTTCTCCCTCACTCATGCTCTTTCCCTCACTGCCACATTTTTCCTGCCTCTGTAGTTGAGTTTGGGGTATTATTGACCCATTTGTGGATGGAGTTTCCTCTCCAGGTGTCTGGTTATGTGGCTTGCTCTCAAGCCCCTTGGCCAAACAGGATAAAATTCACCTCAACAAGACACAACACAGAGGGGACTAAGCAGAAATGTACTCATGATACCAATAATCCCAATATAAATGACCACCTGAGAAAAGAGGGCAGAGAGAAAAGAGCACAAATGCTATCAAAGAGAGAAAAAGGTAAGGGATAAAAGACAAAGTAATAAAAAGGGGGAATATATATATATATATATATATATATATATATATATATATATATATCACCACAGAACCAATAGATAAACCAAAAATAAGAAATAAGATTAAGAATTGGATGAATATGGGGAGGACCTCAATTTAGTATTGAGGAAGTAAAAAGGGAATAAATAGATTAGAAGAAAGAGTAAGAGAGAAAAAATGATAAATTTACAAAAAAATGATTTCAAAAATGGTATAAAAATGAAAAATAGGAAATAAAAATAGTGATGGAAAAATAATGTGAAAAGAAATAGAAAATGAAGTACACAACAAAAACAGGAAAACAAAGAAAAAAAGAAGAAGAAAAAAGGGATAATAAAAAATAAATAAAAATAGAAGTGAAAAAAGTGGAGTGTCACTCTTTTGGCTGGCTTATGATCCCAGTTCTCTATACTGTACTATTTCTTAGTTTCTAGTTGTTAGGACTACAGATTTCTCTTTAGGCCAGTTCCTATGACCTCAGGGAATATTCAGATTCCTTTGTGTTATTCAGGAGGAGATCTGGGTGTGGCTATACTGGTTGCCTGGAGACTGGAGAGAGAGGCTACCTCTTAGGAGAAAATGGCAACTAGGACTTAGATATCACTCAGCACCAGACTTGCTACCACCTCTCCTGGACCACCGCCTACTCTCCCCAGATTCCACAAGTCCACACCTTCTCCTTCACCTCAGCCACAGGTAAGTGTCTGTATCCGAAAGGTCCTATGAACTAGGTTCAGTGGAGAAAGGCATAGGCTCCAGCGTGAGGAGGGACTGCATCCCTGCAAGCTCCTCTCTTGCTGGTACTGTGCATCCAGCCAGCTTTTTAGGTCTGCCTCTGAGTTCAGATCCAAAATCTAGACTCCAAGGTCCAAAATCCCCTACCTCCTACAGTCCCTTGGTTCCTTTTTTGCACAGTAGATGCTATGCTTTTCTTCAGAGACGATGCTTGGCGCCCTGTAGTTTCTCCCTGACCCTCTGGGCACAGAAGTCCAGCAGACTCTCTTGCCTAGATACTTGATTTCACCTTTATCCAGGGGACTTCTACCCTTTCTGGCTTCAAACTGTCTCACCAGCTGTGTCTCCTTTGCCAATTTGGGCTGAATTCCACTCGTTTCAGCTGTTTACTCTCTTTGCTCCGGGATAAGGCTCAGGACACATCCGTCTATTTTGCTGCCATTTTGTCTCTCCACAGATTGTTTTAAAAAAGAATATGCTAATAAAGTATTCTGATTTTTGCTCTTCAGAGATTTTGCATTTCCTTCTGAGAAAGATCTGAAGAGGATGAGTTTTCCTTTATTATCTGACTGTAGTAAACTGTTCTCTACCTTAATAAAGATGGATTATGTGATAGTTTCAGCCACGGGCTTTAACTGATAAACTTCTCAATGATCCAAACAAGTTATACTAGTAGCTCTAAAACAGTGCTATCTTGCTGCTTCTTTAACATTAGAGTTATAAGCAGGTTTCAGTATATATCTCACTATGTCTTCTAAGCTTCATATATGTGGCTAAATTATTGCAGAGATAAAACTGGAGATTGCTATTTTGCTTAGCTATGCCATCATTATGCAGACATTTGCCATATTGTGGAGCACATTGATATGGTTATTTGATGAGGAAAACAGCTGCTAACATAACATTTTACAGTATACAAAAGTACTCAGATGTCCATCATGATTTAATTCTCAGAATAACTTGAGAAACTAGAACATTAGATATCCTTCTGTGGGTGTAGACACAAGCTCTTGGAAGGGAGATGATGCAGGGTGTGGTAAGGGAGCTATTACTTCACTGACGACAATCCATGACAGGAACATATAGGGGACCTGAATATTTGTTGACTTAATCAATTAATTAAATATAGGCTTCAATCTAATCTTATATGAAGCCCAGTGCTTTCCTTACAACTAAACTATTATTATTCTAGAGGCTTGATGCACAAAGATCTGTGTAAGAATGGGCATTCCCTCACTTAGCTGCTGGCACTGCCTTTGTTCTGGCTGGAGCTTCCTTTACACCTTCACTCTGGCTCAGAGCCACCTTTATGCCTTCCCATGCTGCCAGAGGCCTGGAGTGGCCGCTTGGGGACTGTGTATGCAAATTAACCCACCATCTTTGTTGGGTAAATTTGTATACACACTTCTGATTGGCTGGTGGCTGTTGTGAAGGTACAGTCAATTTGCATCTTTCTCTTTTATTAGTGTAGTTTTTTGTTTATATATTTTAACAAATTGATCCCATAATGAATTTGTGGGCTCAGAATAGAAGACAGAAAACACACACACACACACACACACACAAAAAAAAAAAAAAAAAAAAAAAAAAAAAA
>PVJN01060353.1:0-11590 GCA_004026805.1 Lasiurus borealis
GGGGGAGTTTGGAGTATGCAGGCCAGCATGGGGGAAGTTGGGGTTGAGCAGGCCAGTGAGTGGGGGGGGAGCGGTTGGGGGCAAACAGGCTGGAATGCAGAGTGGTTAGAGGCAATTAGGCAGGCAGGCAGGCAGGCAGGCAGGTGAGTGGCTGGGGCTAGCAGTCTTGGATTGTGAGAGAGTTATCCAACTGCTGTTTAGGCCCAATTCCTGTAAACCTGGCAGTTGGACATCCTTCCAGGGGTCCCACATTGGAGAGGGTTCAGGCCGGGTTGAGGAACACCCCACGCACCCCTTCTCCCTTTTCTCTCCCCACCTTCCCGCCCCCGTGCACAGACTGTCACATGCTGAAGCATATGAGAAATATGAGGACCTGAATAACATTATTATGGATCATTTATATGAACCTCATAATCTACCAGTTAATTTGCTGTATAGTTATCCCATACAACAGACAAAAGAACTGAGGACGTAGATTAGTTGCTTAAAGTTACTTGTTTGAGAAGAGCATCACTAAAATAATTTTTTTTTCCATGCACTATGGACCTAAATTCATGGTTCTTGCTTTTTATATCACAAGTACTTTGCCCAGAACCTTGTTTCACCATAAAGGTGCTTAAATCAATGAGGTTAACTGACTGTTCAGTCACTGAAAAATCTTTTTACGTTTTCAATATCTTCAAAGATAAAGTTTTATTCTACATAATTGTTTTTTGGGGGCAACAAGAAAGATTTAAACCAGTATTTTGCAGGTTATTTTTAACTTCTTTTTAAGAGATTCATAATGTTTCTGCTTTCTGAAAAAAGTTTTTCTGGTTAGTAAAATGCAACATTTTTCTCAATCACATTCATTATGTAAATGTTTAGAATATCTCAAAATTTCTTTTAAATTCTTAAATATCATTCTTTAAAAATTGATTTTATTAATTTCAGAGAGGAAAAGAGAGGGAGAGAGAGAGAGAACATCAGTGATGAACAAGAATCATTAATCGGTTGCCTCCTGCACAATCCACACTGGGGATCGAGCCTGCACCCCAACAATATGCCATGATCTGGAATACAAATGTGACCTCCTGGTTCATCAACACTCAATCACTGAGCCATGCTGGCTGGACTATAGTATCTTCTTTGAAGGATCTTCTTAAAGCAGTAATATTATGCCCTGAGCTCTACAGATGAAAAAGTTATAGGCAAATGCTTTGCACATTTAATTTTTATTCAAGTTATTAAGTAAAAATTATATTAAATATAATACTCACATTTGATATATAAGCAATAATTTTCTAGTTGGTAATACTGGGTATGCTTAAGTGGGGTAGCTCAGTTATACTTTAAATTAATAAACCTGGAAATTGCTGAGCAAAAGCCTGTGGAAATTACTTTACCCTTTAATTTGTCTTTTGTTAACATTGGATAATCCTAGGATATTTGCTTTTAGCTAATGTATATTTACGGGGTTTTTATGAAAGGCATCCAGGAAAAGGCCAATAACTCAAACTGGAAGTGAGACCAATTACACATTAGCATTTATTTCCAAAGCTAGTTGAACTTTCATATTAAAATCTTACAATAAATATTCAGTTTGTATTCATTCTCTTTTTCATTTATCCATGTAAGCTAATCTAGTTGACCTTTCATGAGTGTTGTTATTCTGATTTTCTGACCTCCAATTAAGGGATAAACTTTAGAAATATATTTCTTAAGATTCCTTTAAGATTTTTTCCAAGTGATTTCTGAGGTTTTATTCATCCCTAGTAGAGCTGGAAAGAAGAGGTAGCCACAGCAATTAGAGATGTGAAGATATTCTATGTTTTCTGCTTCTTTAAAAATTTAAATATGTAGGTCACTAAAGTTAAAACAGCTGTTTACTATTTTGAGCACATTTTTTATGTTAAATTGACTTTTTTAGAAAGAAAGGTGGAGGCTTAAAGAGGAAGACCTTAGTTACCACCTTAAAATCTGCAAAGTAGTGTAAGATGATGGCCAGTTTGTCTTTTGTGTAGGATGGTCATTAGCAGCTGACAGATTCCTAATTTTTACGTGTTCCAAGTTCATGAGGAGACACAAGGGTTCCAGATAAAATATAGGAAATTCAGTTACTTTTGAATTTCAGATGAATCATTTTTAGTAGAATTCTACACCTGAAACATATAATTTTATTAACCAACCTCACTCCAATAAGTGCAATTAAAATGTGTTGACAAGTATTTTTTATTTATCTGAAAATCAAATTTGACTGCTAGTGGCCCTGCTCTCTGAACTCCATGTCTCTACTCTCATGAGTTCACAGCTTGACTTCAGTTCACAGCCTTCACTGCATGGAAATATTGCCAGAAGTGACAACCACCATTCCCAGGTCTGGCCTTTCAAAACCTGCAATATCATCTGTGATGTCTTTCTGTCCCCTTTACGCATCAAATTCAGAGAACTCAGTGAACTCCAGACAATAGGGATTGTTGAGCCACTAGACAGAAGGAGTACGCATTCCTCAGTGACTGCATGAAGGTGAGCTCCCTACCAACTAGTGTTGTAGGAATAAAATTACATTATGTCCAGTAATTAAGATGTGGAGGTTATAGCAATGGTTGGTCCATGTGACTAATACAGAGAAAAGGAATATGCCACCGAACCAGCTCTTTTCAAGTAAATGTGTGTATGAGACTCCATTAGCATAAATGGAAAGATTACAAGCATAGACTCAACTACTCTAGCATCATTAATACCATTGTCATTCACTTTTTATACAATAGTGTGATATAACAGAATAGTAAAAACTAACATTTATTTAATATCCATTATATGCCAGTCACTACATCAAGGATAGTATGTGCATGAGCTCAGTTAATATATCAAACCTATGAAGCCTGCATCATCATAATCTCTATTTTACTGATGAAAAAGTAAGGCTCGGGGAGGTTTAATAACTTTCCATACTAACCCAATTGGTAAGCAGGAAAAAGACTGAACCATGTCTAAAAACCACACCCATAGAATTACCTATTTCACTAAATTAGAGCATGCAAAAGAGAAAATAGCCAGGACACCAGATCAATAACCCAGCCCTTACACTACCAAGTATTGGGTGATTCTGGAAAAATGCTTTCACCCAGCTATGTTTTAAACTTCTATGGTTACTTCTGGTGGTAATATTTTTTGTAATACCATTCCAAGATTAGAAAAATTTAAATTGCTTATAGATTGGCCACTTTCTAAATCACCTATGCCCATGCTTATATGCTTATCTTCCCAAAAGAAGATACTCATATTTTATAAAATTCTAATCTTGTGACAGCAGATGTTCTGGGGTATTTCCTACGTCAATTTTTCTGTTGTTTTTGGTGAAAATATACATTTTGGTGTGTTACAGAGAACTGGAATAATCAAACAATACTTGGAGAGTTTGCAATTACATTTATTATGCCCGGGCCCAGATGAAAATGTTTCTCAAATTCTGGGCCCCAACATGCAGAAATTTTCCCTATTTATATGTTTTTACCTTGTCTCCCAAATATGGGATGTTTCCTGCCCCTTTTGCAAATTCTTAAAGAGCCCCTATGTGCTGGGGCCTTGATACCTCAACCGAAGGTCTGGACTGGTGCCAGCATTGATAATTTTGTAGGGAAAAGGTTTAATAGTCTCTACAGAGTGAGAATAGTCTCATTTTCCTTATTATTTAAGCAAGCAAACATTTACAGAAGCCAAGTAGCAAAGTTAAAATTTCAAACAGTAGTTTTTATATAAAATGGATGCTTCAGGTAAGTGTTTTGTGTGAAGGTGCAGACATGTTTATATAAAGTTGAAGCAAAGCATGATTGATTCTCTGGAAGGTGTTGACTGTCCTGTTCGTATTTTGCAAAATGTTGTTCAAATAGTATCCGATGTCCTTCCTATTGTCATTGAAGTCATTATCATGAATTTGTTCTCTTCTTTCAGTAATTATATGCTTTGCACCAAACAAAGTATTTTCATAATTTCTATCAGTATGTTTCATTCTCTTATATTCAAAAACCCTTTCATTCTCTTTAACAAATGCAATTGAGATATATCTAAATATACTTGAAGCACTAAAATTATACTTCACTTCTGAAGATTCAAAAAATTTTCCAACTTTTTAATAATATACTAAGTGGAGCCTACTTATTTCTTGTTAATAGTTTTCAAAATCTCTTTAGTAGTAGAATTATGCAACTAGAGAGAAGTGGCATGAGTGTTATTAAACTATTTCATTGCTTGAAGAATTTTGCTGAATATTAAAAAAAAAGAATTGATAAACTTTGCATACCTTCAAGTGTCAAGGCTTTATTTTAAAAGGGACAGCATTGCTGATTAACATGAAAAGAAATTCCAATTTTAAGTGGATAATTATGTCACAGAAGATGGGATTATGTGCTTCAACAAATCAAATTTATAGAGCAATTCTCAGAGTTGTTAACTTTATAGCAGTACATGTTCAGTATACTGGCTCATAATCTAATGATGAGTATGTTTTCTCATTTTAAAATATTCAGTAGATAAAAGAATGAAATAAATTCATTGTGACCACTTTAGAAGCTATGTTATGATGTAAATGGCATGTATAGTATAACCAGATGGAGTTTTATCAGCAAGTTTTGCAAAACAAGAAATTGTTAAGGATAAACAAATCATTCAAGAAATATAATTTTTTAAATGCAATTTGGAAACAATTTATTTCATACTAACAATATTTTTAGTATTAGTGTGGCTCATGCAATGTTTTTATTTTATCTTAATAAACATATGCATAGCCAATTGGGAATAATTCAAATTTAACAGAGAAGCCTATATTCTGTCCCACCCCTTAAATCTCACAGCCCTCTGTACTAGATTACCTATTAATGTCAAGTAAAACAATTGAGCCACTCTGAATGGGTATTAAGAGATACTAACTTTTAAATAAAAGTCTGTTTTTAATGCAAGAGTGTCAAGAAGAACAAATCAAGAAAAGGCTTATCTCTGCTGGTGTAGCATCACAGGCATCATACTCCTTGAGGCTTTCTTCAATGAATAACTTGATTTTGAGAGGATACTTCGAGATAGAGTTCAACCTTGACGATTTCCCCTCAGAGAATAAGTCAAACAATGAGGTTCTCAAGTAAAAAAAAGTTTTACCAAAAAGAAATTACAATTGTGAGAAAAGCACTTATGAGCACTTCCCACTTACAAAATGCTAATATGCTCTTATATCCACCAGACTTTATGTTGAATCAATACAGTGATATAAAAACAGATTCTTCATTTTCAAGCTATGAAGAAAAAAAGAAACACTTATTTCCATGAAAAAGAGATCATTTTGAAAGAAACTGTGTTAATTATGATTTGGTTGATAAATTTTACAGTAATGAATTTCAAAAATATACATTAGAGTCTATTCCCAAAAGGACCATCAATTCTTCAAGATACTAGAGTTATGAACCTCTTAAATGAAGTGAAACAGCAGCAATTTAATTTGAGTCAACTCCATGGCAAATGGTGCATAAATCAATACAAAATGACATTTGTACACATTCATTTCCTTGCATGATATGAAAGAAATTCAATCATATAATTACATTATCTATGAACTGTTGAGAGGGCAAAATAATGGGAACTTGTTATCTGAAACTGAAAAGGAGACAAATAACTATTACATGACAGGCTGGCAAGGTGCTGATCCTACAATGAACCTTGACACAAAAGAGATGATTGAAGGAAAAATATTTCTCTAGAAAATATTGACAGCTACAAATGTGACCTATGAACATAAAGAAATGCAGGTCTTCTTAGTCTTGAAATCTTATTTTCTGTTTTGTCAATTCCCTTCAGAAATATATGAACAACAGGAGTTGCAATTACAAACAGAAGAATTCAGTGCTGAAAATTATATATGTAAATAAAGTATACCACCCCCTATTTTTTCAGTTTTTTAAATATATTTTTATTGCTTTTACAGAGAGGAAGAGGATAGAGAGTAACATCAATGAGAGAGAAACATTGATCAATTACCTCCTGCACACCCCCTACTGGGAATTGAGCCTGCAACAAAGGTACATGCCCTTGAATGGAATTGAACCTGGGGCCCTTTAATACCTAGTCCAAAGCTCTATCCACTGAGCCAAACTGGTTAGGGCAGTGGTCGGCAAACTGGGGCTTGAGAGCCATATGTGGCTCTCGAGCCAAGGTTTGCCACTCTGTTGACTAATGAGTTTGCCGACCACTGGGTTAGGGCACCACCCTGTTTTTAAAGAGTAAAAATGTACCATGTAGCAGCACCTTATCAACCTAGTTAGGTCATGGAGGATTTCCTGGATAAAATACATCCATCCTAGTCCTGAAAGAGCAATGGGGAACAGTCTGAGAATGGTAAGCAGTAACTCATCTTTAAATGTTTAGTAGAATCACCTGTGAAGCTGTCAGATACTGGGCTTTTCTTTGTTGAGTTTTTTATTTCTGCTTCAATTCCATGATTACTAATTGGTCTGTTCAGATTCTCTGTTTCTTCCTGGTTTAGTAGCACTAAGATCTGACCCAATCTTCCACTGCTGCATGGTGAGGGTGTACCGATACATATGATACACATCACCACAGTGATTCACACTTATATTGTTTCCAATTTGGGGGTGACAACAATTATTGCTTCAATAAATACCCTTGGATGTGTCTCCTCATAAAAAAAATACATAAAAGCTAAAGACTCAAGTAATATACATGACAAAAATATTGAAAAGACACTTTATAAGGGAAAAGTCTGTATGAGGTGGTGATATAGGGAATTAAAAAATTTTCCATCTATATTTTATATTTACCATTAATAAGCATTAATAATAATTACATGCAATCAACACTTTCTTTTGATACTAAAAAATTGTGAAGTTGCTAAACAAATTATACTTTGTGCTTTTCTGTATGTTCAGTGATTTGCTTTATAAAGGTCAGGTCTTGTTTGTTGCATAAAATATATTAAATATGACTTCACAATGATGTGGGAAAATTAATTGAGGGCCAGTCTTTGGATTATCGTTTCTAACAATGTTCTTTCTTTACTAAGAGTGAGATTAGGCCAGATAAAAACTAAGAGAAAAGGTAGATGTATTTGATATTAGAGAATTAAATTGTGTTAGTTGCCATCTGTACTTATTTCAGATCTTATTTTCATAAACTATTGGTATGTTTTGGTACAGTACACTCAGATGCCAATGAGCCCAAGTCTGAAGGATGGCAAGTGATCTCTGTGATGGGCCAGCAGCTGTGACTGGCTTCCTGCTTTTGAGGCTGCTCTGGGAGCTGAGTCACCAAACTCCAAAAGTCCCTGGTGGCACTGGGTTTGACAGGGAAACTCATTTACACTCTTACATGTTATGAGTTCACAAGATTCCAGCTTCTTCTTTTTCTCTTACTAGTTCTTCAAATAATTGTGGGTAGTGTTTTTATCTTTGTATTCAGTAGCTGCTGATCACTGTGCTTCAAAAGATCTTTTAAAATTATTTAATAGGATCCAAAGTTCTAAATATAGCTATTGCCTTTTTCGGAATCCAAGATGGCGGCATAGGTAAACACCTACACTGCTGCCTCGCACAACAATTTCAAAACTACAACTAAAAGACAGAACGGACATCATCCAGAACTACAAGAAAGCTGGCTGAGTAGAAATTCTACAACTAGAAGGAAAGAGAGGGCCTCATGGAGACCCAGAGGAGCTACAAAAAGCTGAGGTACGGAGACGCGCACGCTGAGAGAGGGGGTGCTGGAGAACCTGGCTGGCTTTCTCTGGCGGGAGGGAAACGGAGATTCCCAACGGCACGGAACCCCTTATCCTACGACACTAAACCCCAGATCCATCCAAAACTCATACGGGGGGAGTTTGGACTGTGAAAAGGGAGAGGTGCATGGAAATTTAGGGGAGTCACAAAAGATCAGAGGACTGGTGGTGGCACACACGGCGCTGCGCAGAGGACAGATTGCTGATTGTGCTGCTGACTTTCGCGACTGGGCGGGAGACAGACCCTCCCAACTGTGCCTCTTCTGACTCCACTAAGCCCCTGTTTGGGGCGAAACCCTGGAGACCTAGACTCATGTGGTCCTGGTGCGCAGGGGAGCTAGAAAGGCAGCAGTTAGAGGCACTGCAGGCACTCTCACACAAGGACCGCTCCAGCGATTACCCAGTCACGTGAGACTCAGGGGCAGTGGAGGGCGGGGCCGACTGGAAGGCAAGGCGATCCCTTAAGCCCTGAGACTCCACCCATCCCAAGTTCAACAGAGGCTTTTTTGGTTTTGCAAGTCTGGTATCATATCTGAATCCAACACAGAAATATCCCCGGCATAGTGAAAATGCCAAGACAAGGGAAGGGATCACAAACAAAAGAAATGGAGGGAAAAAAAATGACTGGATATAGAGTTCAAAACCATGCTTATAAGGTTTTTCAAGAATATGCTAGAAAAGTTGGATAAATTTAGCGAGACCCAAGAGGAGATGAAAAAGGACATACTAGAGACACTGGACTGAAATAAAAAATATTAACAGAGTCCTAACAGCAGACTAGAGAAAGGCAAGAATCAAGTCAAAAATTTGAAATATAAAGAAGCAGGAAACATTCAACTGGAAAAGCAAGAAGAGAAAAGAATCCAAAAATGTGAACATAATGTAAGGAGCCTCTGGGACAGCTTCAAGTGTACCAACATCAGAATTGTGGGGGTGCCAGAAGAAGAGAGAGAGCAAGATACTGAAAACCTATTTAAAGAAATAATGACTGAAAACTTCCCACATCTGGTGAAAGAAATAGACTTGCAAGTCCAGGAAGCACACAGAACCCCATATAAAAGGAATCCAAAGAGGACCACACCAAGACACATCATAATTAAAATACCAAGAGCAAAAGACAAAGAGAAAATATTAAAAGCAGCAAGAGAAAAACAGTTCATTACCTACAAGGGAGCACCCATATGACTGTCAGCTGATTTCTCAAAAGAAACAATGCAGGCCAGATGGGAGTGGCAAGAAATATTCAATGTGATGAATAGCAAGAACCTACAACCAAGAATAATCTATCCAGCAAAGCTGTCATTCAGAATTGAAGGGCAGATAAAGAGCTTCACAGAGAAGAAAAAGCTAAAGGAGTTCATCAACTCCAAACTGGAATTATATGAAATGCAGAAAGGTACTCTTTTAGAAGAGGAAGAAGAAAAAAGTAAAATCCAAAAAATTATGAACAACAAATACATATCTAGCACAGAAAGGGAGTGGACTGATAATTCTCAGGGGGAAAGGGGTGAGGGGTGTACAGGGAGAGACTGGACAAAAATCATACACCTATGGATGAGATAAATGGGAGGGAAGGAAGGGTGGGAGCTGGGTGGAGGGGTGCTATGGAGGGGAAAAAAGAGAAACAAATGTAATAATCTGAATAATAAAGATTTAATTAAAAAAATATATATATAGCTACTGCCAAATACTTGCATTTGCTAAAGGACCACTTACAAACCAGATGATATTTAAAAGAGAAGGGGAAAAAAAGAGACTTTGTAGATCTGCTGATGTTTTAACATTAAAAGAGGATTTTAGGAAGACATTTGGGAAGGATGGATAATGTATGGTAAAAATCATATATTTTATCAAAAAAATTTGAAGCATTATTCTTTGGACCATTGTTATTTATCCTGGCTCTTGCTTACAGTAAGCACACAATTATATAATGAACAATCAGTAGTCTTCCATTTAGTTTTGCATTCAAGCTAAGCTTTTTTTTTTTCTTCCGGTTTTCATACTGAATTTAATTGACTTCTAATATTAATTAGGACATATATTTTTCATTAACTGTCTGGTTCACTGTTTTATGTGCCCCTTAATAACATATTTAGATTTTCATTCATATCTGATATTATCCAGGAAGCAGGGATTGCTCCCTAAGCAATGGCATTGCGGTTAAGTGACCTGTTCATCTTCTTGCTCTCCCCACAGAGCATGCAAAGTCCTGCCTTCGATAAGCTCGCCAAGTAGACAGCTCAATCCATAGGCAATAATAATACACTTCCTAACTTGCTAATTGTATTTCTTTAAAATCCATTTCTTCAACTTCTGCAAAGAAAATAATAACTTGTACAATCTTATCTTTGGCATGATAATCTTGCTCTGTTCACTTCCACGCTATTCCCAGGGTGGGAGAAGATGCTATCCCAGGGTAAATGCTCCTGTTGTCATAAGTGCTCAGCTCTCAAGGCTCACTGCTTACAAGTCAGGAGGAGTTTATTGCTTTATACGTCGTCTCCCGTCATGGGATTATCGCTTACAGCGCTGACCTGTTTCAAAATGAGAGTTGTCGTGCTGTATAAGCACAGGTGGGTGCTTTTCTCAGCCAGAGGAATTCATAGCATAGGAAGAGGATAAAATCCTTATGCCAAAACGTTAACTTGGTTTTATTACCAGCCTCAGAGAAAATGCTTTTTTTTTTTATTGAAATAGTAAATATGAGATGTAATAAGGAAACACATTTGGATATATATGTGAGGAGTCACAATTTTTTTTATAGGAATACACATGAAAATATGTATTTTAAGACCTTTCCAACATATGCCTACTTAAATATATTCTATTTTATTTTGACATTTCTTGGTTGTTTGGAAGCAGCATATTTCTGTCAAAAACAGATTTCAATGCATATGCAAGTAAATTTATTTTTTCTGTTGTTGTTGTTGTTGTTAATGCTCACCTAAGGAAATTTTTCCATTGATTTTATTTATTCCAAAAATGTAAGGTTGGTTTATCATCTGAGTTAATTACTTGAATGCACCAAATTAATATAAAGAAAAATTCACATGATCATGTTAATAAATGCAGAGAATGCCTTTGACAAAACCTAACATCTATTCATAGCAAACACTCTCAACATAGAAGCAACTTAGATAGAAGCAACTTAAACATATTAGAGGGAACCTAAAAAAGAACAACAAAGAGACTACAGTTAAAAAAAAAAATCACACAGAATGACATTGAATTTCTGCCCTGAAAATGGACAACAAGATAATTTCTTCTACTTCTGTTGAATATTTTATGTGAGGTACAGGTCGGTTCAACATAGCAAGAAATAAAAATTAAAATCATTGAGATTAATAAGGAAAAAAGTAAACATTTCTTTATTTGCACAAGACAGGACATGATCTCCTATGTAGAAAGTACTCAGGCGTCTAATAAATAACTTCAACAAGTTTATCTATAAAAAAGCCAGCGACCTTATTGGCCATAACCACAGTTGGTTGCTATGATGCCCACTGTGGCCAGCAAACCAGCTCCATCAAGGGGTGGGGCTGACGGGCCAACCTTGTGGCCCCTCCCCCCTGCCCCTGATCAGAGTCTCCCACCTCGATAAAGAGTGGGCTGCGGCCAAATGCTGCCTCCCTTCCTCCGGCAATCCCTATCTCCCATTAGCCGCCCCCCCCACCATAGGCCCCCAGCCCCTTCCTGGCCAGCCCACCCCTGATTGTACCCCCAACCCCAATAGGTGGCAGGACTGTCTGGCCAATCTCCTGAAGCCCCTCTCCCCAACTGCCCACACCCCGGTTGGGCCCCCACCACCCTGATCAGTCCACAGACCCTGCACCT
>PVJN01060354.1:0-11590 GCA_004026805.1 Lasiurus borealis
GCAAAAACCCTTTGCAGTGGGGCTGCCCGGCTGGGAGAGCCCCGTCCAGCAGTTCCCCGCCTTCTCCTGGAGGATAACTGGCTTCCAACTTGCCTCCAATCACTCCCAGTGCGACTCCCAGCCGCTCTCTCTCCCTCTGCCCAGCGACAAAGCTCCAGGTGCGTCTGTTTACTCCGCCGCCATTTTCCACCTCCTATTTCTGTAATTATTGACTTGAGTCTATTTTTCCTTTTAGACAACAAAGTCTCTGGGTAAGGACTATGCCTACTTTATTCATCAGTATCTCTCTGCCTCCAAGCTGGCCCCCAGTGATTCTTGCTTCCTGGTATTCATGACCTTGCATTAAAGTCTCCCACAATGAACAGGGCTGATCCTTATAACCAGCAAGTTACCGCAAAATGGCCGTGGGTGACTTCTGAGGCTCGATTATGAGAGATATTGCAGCTTCCACCTTGCTCTGTCTCTAGGACTACTTGCTTTGAAGGAAACCAGCTGGAATGTCATGGGGATACTCAAATAGTTCATAGAAACCCATCCAAGGAGAGGAACTGAGCCTCTTGCCAGGAGCCACTCCCATGGGAACTACTTTGGAATTTAATCCTATAGCCCCAGCACTGACCAAGTTTTTGACTGCAATCTCATGAGACACCCTGAACCAGAACCATCCAGCCAAGCTGTCTCTGAATTCCTGACTTGTAGATATTGTGGGAGATTAAAAAAATATTTATAGCCGAGACTGGTTTGGCTCAGTAGATAGAGTGTCGGCTTGCGGACTGAAAGGTCCCAGGTTCGATTCTGGTCAGGGGCATGTACCTTGCTTGCGGGCACATCTCCACTGTGGGGCCTGCAGGAGGCGGCTGATCGATGTCTCTCTCTCATCGATGTTTCTGACTTTCTATTTCTCTCCCTTCCTCTCTGTAAAAAATCAATAAAATATATTTAAAAAATATTTATATGTCCTATTTTTAGGGATAATTTTTTGTGCAGAAATATGTACACTAATATACCATAGTCCCTGCTGTGGTATAAGACTCAATAAATAGCTATTGAATGCATGAGCAAAAACATTTTACCATTTTTCTTTTACATTTGAGGAATGTATAGCCCATAGAGATTGAATAACTTGCCCCAAACCATAGTGCCTAAATGGTAGAAGCAGGAATGGACCCAGATCCACCCATCCAGTGCCATTTCCATTATACTCTTTTACCTTCCTGGAAGAGAGAAATCTAGCTGGCTAAAGAATTTTTACTTCAGAACCTTTAGTTGAGCACGCTATAGACAGGGTTACAAACTGGCTGCTCAGTGCAAAGATCTCCAAAGTGGGGTGTGCCCATCCCTGGGGATGTGTAAGATATCCACTGAGGTGTGCAGAGACAATTTTATAACGTATATTTAACTTGATGTAAAAAATTATGTATTTATACTAGAGGCCCAGTGCACGAAATTTATGCACAGATATATTCCCTGGGCCTGGCTGGTGATTGAAGCAGGAGCATCTGGCATGGGAGGGCAGGTCCCAGCTGACTTCTAGGCCCTGGGCAGCACCTGAGCTCCCAGCTTCCCTCTCCGCTGGAGTCATAGCAGCCAAGTCCCCATGTGGAGATGCAGTGAGTAAGGCCAGACGTTGGGGGCCAGGGCAGTGTGGGCCTCTGGGCTGCCTCCTGGTACTGTACAGAAGCGGGGCAGCCTCACAGACTGGCTCCTGCGGGAACCCTCGGGGAGCCCAACTGGCCCCCTGAGGTCCCGGCAGCTGCGGCCCAGCTCACCTGGAAGAGGCTGTGCAGATGCAGGGCAGGTGAACCCTGAAGTCCCAGAGGAGGATAGCAGGGGGCGTGAGAGTGAGCTCGGTGGACACCCTGCATTCTCACTGTACCTCTGTCCCCATCACCCTCACCCCAGGTAACTGGCAAGAGGTCACAGCCCCCAACCTGGGCACTATGAAAGATTGATTGCCACCACCTACCCCCAGTTCCCATCCCAGTTCAGGGCACAGCCCTGATTGGGTGATCAGGGCCTGCCAATGGGCTGGTCATCGTCTGGGGGATATTGGTCAGGATCAGGGCCCCTGCCCAACTTTCTCAGCTCTTGGGAGCTGGGTGGCGACCCCGGCCCCTGCCCCTGCTGTTGTATGCCATCTGAGGGGCGATCGGCAGGGTGATTGGGCTCCTGCTTGTACCTACCTTGGCCTAGCACCACCTGCTCACCTGCTCCACCATCCCACCATGATCCCTCTCTTGTCAGTCCCATCACTTGAATTGCTTTCACATTTTGTTTATTGCTGTGAACATGGGTTATGTATTATATCTCTTTAAATATATATTTTTTAATTTTATCTTTTATAGTTTTTCTTTCCTGAATGTTTTATAATGTATATAGTCCATTATTACAGAAGTACACACATTCCTTGTGCGAATAAATAATTGTGAGTATATTTGAAGAGCCTGCTCAAAAACTTTATATAGTGATCTGTGATTAAAAAATTTGGAGACCAAGATTGTTACAATATTTGCAAACCAATGAACATGATACGCCACAAAAAATAAGTAATAAAAATTACATGATTATAATCAATAGATGCAGAAAAAACATTTGATAACATTCAGCAGCCGTTTATGATACAAAATCTCAGCAAAGTGGGAATAGAGGGATTATACCTAAACATAATAAAGGCCATATATGTTAAACCCACAGTCAATATCATACTCAATGGGCAAAAGCTAAAAGTATTTCCCTTAAGATCAGGAATAAGACAGGGATGTCTGCTCTCACCATTCTTATTCAACATAGTACTACAATCAAGTATGAAGAAGAAATACAAGGCATCCAAATTGTGAAGGAGGAAGTAAAACTGTTCTTATTTGCAGATGAGATGATACTGTATATAGATAACCTTAGAGACTGCATAAAAATGACTCCATAAAAAACTGCTAAATTTAATAAATGAATTCAGCAAAGTAGGAGGATGCAAAATTACTATTCAGAAATTGGTGGCATTTTTATACACCAATAATAAATTTTTAAAAAGAGAAATGAAGAAAACAATCTCATTTATCATTGCAACAACAAAAAATTAAGATACCTAAAAATAAATTTAACCAAGGAGATAAAATACCTATACTTGGAACATTATAAGATAACTGAAGAAAGAAATTGAGGAAGATACAAATAAGTGGAAGTATATATGGTATTCATGGAGAGAAAAAATGAACATCATCAAAATGTCCATACTACCCAAAGCAATCTACAGATTCAACTGAATTTCTGTTAAAACACCAATGGCTTATCTTACAGAACTGGAACAAGTAATACAAACATTTATATGGAACTACAAAATACTCAGCAATTTTAAGACAGAAAACTAAAGTTGGAGGTATAACACTGCTTGATATCAAATTATACTAAAAGGTCATAGTAATCAAAACAACATTATATTGGCATGAAAAAAGACATATAGGTCAATGGGACAGAATAGAGAGCCCAGAAATCAATCTATATCTTTCGAGTCAATTAATATTTGACAAAGGAGGCAAGAGCATACAATAGGGTGAAGTCAGTCTCTTCAATAAATGGAGTTGAAAATGTTGACAGATAGATGCAAAAAATAAAATTAGACCATCACCTTACAAACTTATACACAATAAATTCAAAATTGATTAAAGAGTTAAATATAAGTCACTAGACCATAAAAATCCTAGAAGAAACATAGGCAGTAACATTTTAGATGTTTCTCATAGCAGTATTTTCACAGATGTATCTCCTTTATTTTTTATTTTGTAAAACAAAATAAAAATAAACAAACAGTATGAAATCAAACTAAAAAGCTTTTGCACAGCAAAAGAAACCATAATCAAAATGAAAACGGAACCCACTGCATGGGAGAACATATTTGCCTATGATTCATGTGACGAGGAATTCATTTCCAAAATATAAAAAGGCTATACTATTCAACACCAAAAAGACAAACTACCCAATTAAAAAATTGGGCAAAGAACCTGAATAGACACTTTTCCAAAGAGGACATACAGATAGCCAATAGATATATAAGAAAATGCTCAACTTCACTAACATTTAGAGAATTGCAAATTAAAACTACAATGAAGTATCATTTCATGCCTTCCAAAATGGCTATCATCAATAAATTAACAAACAATAAGAGCTGGTGGGGATGTGGAGAAAAGGGAACCCTTGTGCACTGTTGGTGGGAATGCAGACTAGTGCAGCCACTGTGGGAAACAGTATGGAGTTTCCTCAAAAAATTAAAAATGGAAATGCCTTTTTACCCATGATCTCACTTCTGGGAATATATCTAAAGAACCCAAAATACTAATTCGAAAGAATATATGAGCCCCTATGTCCATTGCAGTGCCCATCAGTAGATGAGTAGGTAAAAAAGCTGTGGTACATTTACACAATGGAATACTACTTGGCCATAAAAAGGGATATCTTACCTTTTATGGCAGCATGAATGTACTGGAGGTTATTATGCCAAGTGAAATAAGCCAGTCAAAGAAAAACAAATACCATATTATATCACGTATATGTGAAATCTAATAAACAAAGTAAACTGATGAATAAAATAGAATACATTGAACAGATTGACAGCTATCAGAGGGGGTTAGGAGACTGGATGAAAGAAGGTGCAGGGATTAGCCAAAAACTATATACATATACATATACATATACATATACATATTCATATATATAATAAAAGCATAATATTCTGATTAGACTGGAGGGCCTTTTGGACAAATTTCCAGATGAAGCTGGGGTTGCGAGGGTGAGGCAGCCCCCTGCGACTTGCCTCAGGGTGAGCCTCTTGCATGAATTTCATGCATTAGGCCTCTAGTTTAGATGTGTGTGTGTGTGTGTGTGTGTGTGTGTGTGTGTATTCTACATAATAAAACACTAATATGCAAACCGACTGAATGGCAGAATGACTGGTTGCTATGATGTATGTGCACTGACCATCAGGGGGCAGATGCTCAATGCAGGAGCTGCCCCTTGGTGGTCAGTGTGCTCCCCCAGGGGGAGTGCCACTCACCTAGAAGACAGCCAGAATCTGGGCTCACGGCTGGTGAATGCAGCAACAGTGGTGGGAGTCTCTCTTGCCTCCACAGCAGCACTAAGGACTCCTTGGGGAAAATCAATCTGCTGGGAAGCAGGCCTACGCCAGCAGGTAGACATCTCCCAAAGTGTGCGGGACTGTGAAAGGGTGCAGGCCAGGTTGAGGGGACCCCCACCCTCAGTGCACAAATTTGTGCACTGGGCCTCAAGTATATATATAAAACACATAGACAATAGTGCAGTGATGGCCAGAAGGAAAGAGAATTGGGGGCTAGGTGGAGGTGGACAAAAGAGGGGAAAATGGGAATGGAAAGAGACTTTCCTTGGGGCAACGGGTGCACAATGCAGTGTGCAGATGATGTTTTGTTAAGTTGTACACTTGAGACCTGTATGATTTTGTGAACCAATGTTACCTCAATAAATTTCAATAAAAAATAATGTATATACAAAAAAAGTTTGGAGACCTTTGATTTATAAGTGTAGAAGATGCTATTGGATGGCCTATTTATAACATTTTGCTTTTAGCATTTTAATGCATATTGATTCAACTCTCCTTGGCAAGATTTCCATCTCCATATCTTTGGAGCCCAATTTGCTCACGACTTGGCAGCCCAGAAGTACAGGAAATTGCCTGCCCTCCATCCTGGTATCAGCCCTCCATCAATGACTGTTGGAAGTTGGAGTATTAATACCCCACTTCTTTCCCCTTAGAGGTTCTAACTTATGTCTGGGGTTGCCCAGCAGAACTCAGCTCCAGTTGCCCACAGTGGTAACTCTCTTTACACACCTGACTTGAATCCCTCCCCTACCTATGCTCCTGGGACCGTATCCCAAATGAACTAACTGGTCAGTGATTCCATGCCTCAGGTCAGGTCTGGGGAAATCCAAAGACAGTAAATGAATTTAAAACTCGTTGAGCTCACTCTGACACAGTGATTAATGTAGAGAGTGTCATGCATGAAAAAGGAACAGACTTTGTGTTTGTTATTCTCAAAAGCAAGTTAAGTAGCTTCAACCTACTTTACAATTTCATTTCCGTATAAAATCAATTCGGCTTTTGTTTCTTAATCAGTGATTTTATTGGAAGAAGGGTTTTGTAAGATTTTAGAGTTACGATAGACGAGTCCAATTTTCTCAGCTTACAAATGAGGATGCTATGCCCCAGAGATGTTTTAGCAGCTTGTCAGATGTCACTTAGCTAGAAAGTGATCACAGCCCTATCTGGACCGGCATTGAACTCTCTGGACTTATGTGTCCAACAAAGCCATTTTCCTATGTCTTGATATACAGCTTGTTAGATCAAGGGATATCAGCTGACTTTTCTTAAAGAATTAAAATGTAAAAATTTTAGGTTTTTGGAGTTTAAAGATCTCTATCATAAAAACTATGAAAACAACCTTTGACACTAAGTCAACAAATGCATTTGGCTGAGTTCTGCTAAAACTTTATTTACAAAAACAAGTGGTCTGTTTGTGGATCATAGTTTTCCAACCCCTAGGTGAGATTATAGAGGAGACAAAGGTTCTCTTTGTCTTTATGTTTAAGAGAAATATTTAAAATTTCATGCTCTTCTTATATTTCTTTATTATATATACTTTGTTTTAAAATAATAATTGGTAACTTAAATACCTATATGTCTCCACTCACCTATATTTCTGTCTTATTGAGCCTACACATTAGCCCTGCCAGGCTTTGGGGATATCGCATTTTAGTCACTAGTTATAGTACCAACAGCACATGCACAGAAAAGATTTCTCCTTCCAAAAAATTGAAATGAGACTGTATTTTTTCATTGTGTCAATATTAATTCTCAGAATTTAGTGTTTAATATTTTTTGCACCATTCCTGGAGGTACTGCAATACCTGGTCAATGTGAGAATGGATGGAGAAAGCTCCTATTCCATCTCCCTGCTCAAAAAATCCATTTAATATATTGTCCTCAGGTAGAGGGCAAATCATATATTAAACTGATAAGAACAGATACTACCCTTGATCTTAGCCCAAAGGCTGAGAAGCGATTAATATTATTTTTTTAATTTATTTATTTTTCTTTATTGATATTCTTTTTTATATTAATTTCAACATGGTGGAATGAGTCTAATTTGGAATGGTAGGATTTGTTTGCATTTAAATTGATGTTTTACGCATTCCCTGTGAGGAACAAATAGCATGCATGATTATTGTTTCTAGGGCAGATTTGTTTTCCTTTGTAAATATGGTGCAGTGACTTTAATATTAATATTGATGACATAATAATACCACATGTTTCCAGAGAAAGTCCTATGACTAGAGTTCCACATTTTGGGGATTCCATTCTCTTAGTGGGGTAGTGGAGAAGCAAAACATATTAGCTCAGAGCATGTCCATGAATATCTTTTAAAAAATTTCAAAATATTTTAGGTTTATTTAAAGGCATATGGAAAACCTAGGTTAATTGTTTGCTTGAGAATGCATGATTTAAAAAATCAAAACGCTATTGCTGATTGCATGTATTACAAATGAATGCATCAAGACCACCACTCTGATTCTGCCTGGAACCAGGATACAGGAAGCCTCACAAAGAAGAAGAAGGAATGTGGTCCCAAGTGCAAGGGGAGACCCCAGATGAGTTTTACTAGAGGTTCTTGTGGGGAGAGGATATTTGAGAGGACAAGGATGGAATCAGGGCCCTGGCTGGGTGATTGGGTTGGAGTTTTGTCTCGTACACCGAAAATGTGAATTTGATTCCTGGTCAGGGTGCACACCTATGTTGCGAGTTCAATCCCCTATCAGGGGGCATACAGGAGGAAACCAATCAATATTTTTTTCTCTCTCCCTCTTCTTTCTCTCTCAAAATCAACAAAAACATATCTTTGTGTTAGAATTAAAAAATAATATAAAGAATAGAAACAGGAAGCTGAGGCTTTTGTGGGGTCCAGAAGGGAAGTGATGTTAGCTTGGTCTAGGAGGCCAGTGTTGCAATGGAGGGAAACAGATAAATGCATTGCATAGTGGAGCTAGGACCAGCAGATCTGGAGGCTGAGGGAAAAGAGGGTGAAAGAGGAGTCAAGAAGGACTCCCATGTTGAAACATTAGTCATTGCATCCATGGTAGTGTCATTTTGCTGAGCTGTGAGATCCTACTGTGGGGCATGATAGATGGTGAACTTCACATTTCACCTCTCACCTGGCAGTGTGAGCTAGGGCAGAAGATTAACCTCTCTGATCTTTGGTTTCCTATCTTGGAGAGGTGGATAAGAAAGTACCTACTTCATTGGTCACATGCAATGTAAATACAATAATGCATGTAAAACCTGAGGCTGGGCACATAGCACATACTCAACAAATGCTGGGTACTAAGACTGCAGTGGTTCAGAAGAAGCCAAGGAGGTAAAAGGCACCAAATAGCAGAGGCCAAAATATCAGAATCAAAGCAGGGAGAAGAGCAGGAGAGTGGTGCTGTTTTGACCAGCAGTCAACTCTCCATGGGCTATGACCAAACAAGTGATAATGAAAACTCAAACCAAACCATTGTGTAGAATGGGATAAATATATTGCTTATGTGTTTATTTAGTTGAAGTGTGTATGAACCTTGACTCTTGTCTTATTCACAGAGTGTACATTCTTTGTTTGTAAGGTGCCTAATAAGAATCCCAACAAGGTACTGACTGTATTAGATAACTCAGTGTCTGTTTGGCATCCACAGAGGGATTGGCTCCTTTGCATTGTGTCTTCTGGAACATCTGTATGAGAGAGGTCATGTATAAGTAGATCCATGGGTTATATTGAACAAGAGAAGGGAGGGTAGTCCAGGATCAGTACCAGGAGGGGATTGATGCTTTTAGCATTCTGGGCAGGTCAATTTATATTTTTTCAAAGACCAACAAAGACCCATTGTTCATATCAGTAATAGGGACACTAATTATACCACTTTGATTCTGAAGCAGAGAAGATGATGGTTCCTGTTTTACAGATAGGATAAATGAGGACCATGAAGCTCAACCAACATATTTTTGTTTGCAGTGACTCGAGAGGATTCCTTGAACTAGTGCTCCCTGAATAGCTTACAGCAAACCTCTTATTAAAAAAAAATTGGCAATGTTTGAGCTATAAAACATAAGCCGTCTATTTTCATAGCTTAGGGAAAATACCACCCACACACTGTAATACATCTTATTCTTCCGCCTAGCAGAGCACTCATTGGGAGGGCTGTGTGTGTGACATTCAAAGTACAGAATTCACCATCAAAGTACAGAACTCACCTCATGGTGAGGAACATTGCTCAGAGCCAAGCCCTGGCTTCCGGCACTTGGTTTCAGGTTTTAATTATTGGTTAGTCATTAAAGGTTCTTTTTTTCGGTTAGTAATTAAGGGTTCTTTCTTTGTTGAAAAATAATTTCCTGTACATTGGGCTACCATGGTTGAGAAGCAAATCCTATTTCTATATCAGATATATTCTCTACCTTGGCTATGCAGGATGGAACACTCTTTTTTGCCTGCAGCTCCAGACTGCAGAAACATAAGGAGGGTTCCAAGAGCAGATTCTGAGATGAAGAATGTAGGCAAGAGACTTAACGAAAACTAGAGGCCCCAGTGCACAAAATTTGTGCACTAGGGGAGGGAGGGTTACCTCAGCCCAGCCTGTACCCTCAGGCAATCTATGACTCCTAAACTGTTGATTTAGGTCTTATCCCATAGGGATACCTCTGCCTGGCTGTGCCCTCACAATCTGGTGCACAAATCCATCTGCCTGCCTGATCACCCCTAACCATTCACCTGCCTGCGTGATCGCCCCTAACTGCTTGTCTGCCTACCTGCCCGGTTGCCCCAACCACTTTGCCTGCCTGCCTTATTGACCCATCCACTCACCTGCCTGCCTAATTGCCCTAACCACTTTGCTTGCCTGTCTGATCACCCCTAACTGCCTCTGCCTTGGCCCCACCACTACAGCTTCATTTGGAAGGATGTCTGGAGTGATGTTCAGAAGGTTGTTTGGTTGTCTGGTCTAATTAGCATATTACACTTTTATTATTATAGACTAGGGGCCCAGTGCATGAATTTGTGCACCTTGAAAGGAACTGTGGTCCACGAGGCTATGGTGGGCATGGGTGGGTCTTGAGAAGCCCTCATGGGCAATCAGGGTCAGCAGCTGCCATTCACACTCACTGATGGCACTGAGCCATTGGGACTGGTGCTGGACACCAGCAGTGGGTAGAGTGGTGGCTCTGGTACCGGCAGTGGGTGCAGGCATGGTGGGTGCCAACAGCAGGTGCAAGCACCTGGTGTAAGCAAAGGATTTTCACTAACCATCAGAGGTTCACCCCAATGACAGCAACTGGTGCCTTGCCTTGGTCTGGTGCCCAGCTCATCTGCTCCACCATCCTGCATAACTGATGCCCAGCATGTTCCATGCTCTGCTGTCTATTGTCAATGCCTGTCATGTTCCACATGCCCCATCCCTGGCCCCCTGGTTTGGTGGTCAGTGCACATCAGAGCAACTGGTTGTTCAGTTGTTCAGTTGTTCGGTTGTTCCACCATTTGGTCTTTTTGCATATTAGGGTTTTATATATATAGATTAGAGGCACAGTGCACAAAAGTTGTGTCTTGTGTGGGGGTGTCCTTCAGCTCAGCCTGCTCCTTCTCCAATCTGGGACCCTTTGAGGGATGTCCGACTGTCCATTTAGGCCTGATCCAGGTAAGATTGAGCCTAAGCAGGCAGTTGGACATCCCTATCACAATCCATGACTGCTGGCTCCAAACTGCTCACCTGCCTGCCTTCCTGATTGCCCCTAACCACTCCCCTACCAGCCTGATTGATGCCTAACTGCTCCCCTTTCAGCCTGTTTGCCCCTAACTGCCCTCCCCGGTGGGCCTGGTCACCTCTAACTGCCCTTTCCTGCTGGCTATCTTGTGGTGGCCATCTTGTGTCCACATGGGGGCAGGATCTTTTGATCATATGGGAGCAGTCATCTTGTGTGTTGGAGTGATGGTCTATCTGCATATTACTCTTTTATCATATAGCATAGGGGCCAGGTGAAGGACAGCTGGTTTGCCCTGAAGGGTGTCCTGGATCAGGATGGGTGTTCCCTTGGGGCATGGGATGGCTTGGGTAAAGGACCTGTGGTGGTTTGCAGGCTGGCTACACCCCGCAGTGACCCAAGCAGAGGCCCTAGTATCTGGGATTTATTTATCTTCTACAATTGAAACTTTGTAGCCTGGAGCAGAGCCAAGCCTCCCACTACACAGCTATTAAAACTTTGCTGCCTTAAGCAGAGGCCTCGGCTGGCCAGGGTGTGTGGAAAGCTTGGCTTTCCTCCATTATCAGGGGCAACCCAAGCCTCCCTCTTGCTCTCTCTGTGGCCATAGCCATCTTGGCTGGGTTAATTTGCATACTCACTCTAATTGGCTGGTGGACATAGCTTGTGGATATAGTGGAGGTATGGTCAATTTGCATATTACTCTTTTATTAGATAGGATGTGCTTTCAAGGAAGCCAGTGAGGGATGGAGGGAAGCAGTATTGGACAGGGGGAGGGACAAAACTTTG
>PVJN01060355.1:0-11590 GCA_004026805.1 Lasiurus borealis
CAAAGTAATGTCCATCACTAGCTACACATTTCCCCCATCTTTTGGTAATTTGTGGATACCGTCCCTATAGAACTTTTCTTGTTTTGAGGCAGACCATTCAGAGACCCGATTTTTTACTTCTTTGTGTATTTTGAAGTGCTGCTCAGAAAGTGCGTGTGCCATTGATCAAGCAAGTGGTAATCTGAAGGAGAAAGGTCTGTTGAATATACCAGTTGGGCTAATACTTTCCAGGCAAGATCTTTTAACCTGTCTTCAACTGGTTTTGTAGTGTGTGATGGTGCATAATCATGAAGCAAAATTACTTTGCTGTGTCTTTGGCACATTCTGGTCGTTTCATGATCAAAGCATGGTTCAAATTGATTATTTGTTGTTGGTAGCAATCAGTATTAATGGTTTCACCTGGTTTTAGAAGATTATAATAGACCATACCTGATGATCCCACCAAACGCAGAGCATTGTTTTCTTCCTGAGCAATTTGGCCTTGCAGTCGATGTTGATGCTTGATTTGGATCAACCCATGATTTTGTGCTCTTGGGATTCTTAAAATAAATCTACTTTTCATCACCAGTCACAATTCGATGTTAAAAAAAACTTTCTTTCATGCCTGCCATTGAAGCTACATTTTACTGATGACTTTTCGGTTTTCCATTTGTCTTTCATTCAGTTGATGTGACACCCATTTTCCTTCCTTTAAAATCTTTCCCATTTCTTATTAAATGATCAGAAATTGTTTGCTGAGCAACGTTTAATCTTTCTGCAAGTTGTTTTTGAGTTTGACATTCATCTTCACCCAAAAATGCTTATAATTGTTCATCTTCAAGCATTTGGTTGACCTGGACGGTATCTTTCACATGGAAATCATCACTTTTAAAGCATTTAAACCAGCTTTCACAAGTATCTTGAAATGGTGCATGTTCACCATAAGCTTTCTAAAATATATGATAACTTTTTCTTCAAAATAAAGTAATGAATTAAAACTTTCCTCAAATGCTCTTTTTTTTTGGCATAAAATTTGACATTTTTAAGCATAAAAATATCTATGATGTTAACACCTTCAGCAAATTTGACATATGAAAATTTGAAGCTTGTTGCCATTATAACAAAATTGCAATACATATCAAATTGCATATATATATCAACATATGTATAACTCCATCTATTGAAAAAAATCCGCATTATTAACCAGTACATCTAGTATCTTTAGTTACAGGACTTCTACTAGACTTCAGGTTATTCTCTGATGGATGTTCCATAGTTTAGTTGTAATTTTGATGTGGTGATGGGAAGAGGTGAGTACAGCATTGACCTACTCCACTATCTTGACTGGAAGTGTTCTTATATTAGACTTTTAGTAGTATTTAATATATGCATACTGGAACCCTTGTGTTAGGATGGATAGTGTTTCATGAGGGGAAGAAAAAAAACTTTTCTAAATTACTTTGTATCCTTCAATCTATAAGTATTACATAAATTTAGGATGTAGGACTTTCCCACTAAGATAAGGTAACATTTAGGCACACCCTTAGTTCTTACTTTTTTGTCTTTAGCAAGCATGGATGAAAAGGAAGACAAATAGAAAAACTCCAGTATCTGATATGTGTGTATGTGCTCGCTTTTGTTTAAACCACTTTTCCTCCTTTGAATATTTGATGCATAGAAATGACTAAGAAAATATTGGAGCCCCAAAATGTTAGGGGAATAGCAATAACTGGTGAATTTATATGGAATGCAAGCTTTTTTTTTTTTTTTAAATTCTAGAGTGTTTTATTTTAGATTTTTTTGGCTTCTAGAGTGACTTAGGTATGCATACTAATTTAAGTTTGAAAATAAAAGTTGGTGAAATGACCTTTGGCCAGCTGCAATATGTTTATACACTGAGTGGTCAGATTATTATGATCTCTGAATGCATAATAATCTGCCCACTCAGTGTGTGTGTGTGTGTGTGTGTGTGTATAATATATTAGAGGCCCAGTGCATGAATTTGTGCATGGGTGTGGTCTGGCTAGCCTGGCCAGGGGGGAGGTGACATGGGCTTGTCTGCTGGTTGTACTCCTGGTCGAGGGGGCAATTTGCATATTAGCCTTTTGTATATTATATTCACTGAGTGGCTAAATTATTATGCATTCAGAGATCATAATAATCTGGCCACTCAGTGTATATATTATGGTATTTGATTATGAAACACCTCCATTCTGAAGCTACTTAGATGTGGTTATCAATTACTTCTTGTTATTTCCCACCCTCCAATAAAAAAAGAGAGAGAGAGAGACAGGCATGTATATAATATTTTTTTCTGGCCTGGATGTGGCCTGCAAAGGAATCAGCCTCTAGTTGCCTGAAAATGTTCTTTCTTGACTGTGAAGTCAAAGGTAGTGACTCAGTACTGTTTGAGAATGTATTATATTAACTGAATTTATGAGAGAGAACTGATTTTTATAGGCAGGTTACTTCTGACACCACATAATTTTAGTTCTTTTCATATGTGAGTCAAGTTATGATCTTTTGTCTGAAATCTTTTCTTCAAAATTCAATAAGTACAATAATGTAGCATGTATTTCAGCTATAGTGCCTTTTGGATTTCCCTGTCTTGAAAAGAAATGAAGGAGCCTCTCTTAACAGTGAGTGATATGGGAAGGGACAGTGTCGAGGTTAAGCATGAAATCAACAGTCTAGGGCTGGGAGCAGGTCATGCTTAATAAATATCCGCTTTATGTCTGACTGTACCTGTGCCTTAGTCATCTTCCTCCTGCCAAACACAGAGAGGTTTCTAGGCAACAGGACTGATTCAGACACTAAACATCTCATTACAGTGAAATGTCCACCTGCAATATTTCCAGGAAATGCCCCACTTATAAGTCACTGGAAAGTGGGATAAACATTCTCTCAGCCACTGAAGGCATCAGATAAGCCAGAACTGGTAACCATGTGTTAGAAGGTGGAGCAGGCTAATATTTGGAAGGAAGGGCAAACTGAAACTGTAACCTGCTTGGTAACTGTGGGGAGGAACGGTAGAGAGAGGCAGACTGGAATCTCTCCCCAGAAAGACTTATGGGGAAGAGAAATTCACTGCTCCTCGAATAAAAAAAAATAGTACATTTCTAACTGTAAAATAGATCAGAATCTGGAAAATTGATCTTAGCATAGTAGCTAAGAACTTGAA
Organism: Lasiurus borealis; assembly: GCA_004026805.1. Classification (NCBI taxonomy): domain Eukaryota; kingdom Metazoa; phylum Chordata; class Mammalia; order Chiroptera; family Vespertilionidae; genus Lasiurus; species Lasiurus borealis. The sequence goes on from PVJN01060355.1 coordinate 3,161, forward strand.
CCCTGGACTTAAATTTTGAAGTTTCATTTCCTCAGACCTCAAATGGTGCTGATAAGGGTACCTACCCCATAAAGTGATAGTGCATATTTCGTAGGTAATTGGGAAGACCAGTCTCTTATCAGAAGCCTTAAGGGCAGTGGCCTCATATCCTCCAGGGAAATTCAAAAGGTATGAGATAACTCCCTAAGTGGTAGGGGCAGAATTGTGAGGGAATGAAGGAAAACCCAAAGACAGGTAAGAACTTTTAAACGATTTGTCTATTCTTTTATGACTTTGAGAACTATAATTATAGAAATTATAGCATCATTTAAGAAACCTCTCCAGAGGTTTTCAGCACTGTGTATACAGTTAATTTCAAAATTATTAAAAACCCTGGTCAGTGGTAAAAAATAAGTACACAATACCATCTTATTTAATAATACTGAGATTTCTTTATTGCCAAAATAATAGCCTCATGATTTAGGCTAACTTTTGGATCTCTATAAAAAGTAAGAAAAAAACTTGTTGAACTCTAAAATTTTGACATTCCTTGAAGCCACAATACATAGGGCTCCAATGAATTTGGCATTGAAGGTAGAATCTGTACTGTATATGCAGTCTTATACCTTGAATAATATGAGTTTAGAATGTCACTTTAGGAGAAATGCTTTCAAGTTTGGCTTGTTTTATAGAGAACCTAGAGTTTTTCCATTAATTTAGATTCTCAGAATCTCATTGGAAATCTTTATTATACTTGCTGAAAAGCTGTATTATTAATAATAATGAACAGACAACTTCTATTAAAAAATGGAAGAAACCATAAATAATGCCTCAGAGTTCTAACATAGGACCAGCTGCCTTCCAAAAGTTATATAGCTCAGGAGTATGTGTTATGTCTGGGATTAAATCTGGAATAGCCTGTTACCGAGAAAAAAAAATTAAATGTAGGATTGCTGATCCATTACCTGAGACATCTAGTCTTGTTTTATAGTGTAAATTGTCTGCCTCGAAACATTAATGCTAGCAGAATAGATTAACTCAAAATCAAGGTATAAAATTTCAATCATTTGGGAAATTTTTTTTTCAATTTTAAATAGAAAAGACCTTTTTAAACATCAAGTATTTTAAATATAGCTTATATTTAAACTAATCTTATCATATTATTATCTAATTTTGAACCTGCATTCATATAATGGTCAATTGGTATAATAAAACATAATACTTTATTCTTTTATAGTCTTTGGTGTTGAACTCTGAGCTCACCCAGTAACTTTGTCAGTTACCTTGCATCTAATTAACTATCTCTTATTCTAGGAGATATGACCTTTCACTTTCCACCTTATTAATTTTTTTAATCTATTTTTATTAAGCCTGAGATCAGGAGCTGTTCATTAATATGTTATTTAATTGTCTCAGTCCTGGTGCGAAAGGAGTTTCTGCATCAGATTCCATGTAATAGTACACTCCATTCAGAAGCCTAAATAGTGAATGGAACCTAATGGATGATTCTTCCATGATTTTACTTCCCTTTTCCTGTGACCTATTCCACAGCGTGATTTCTGATCATGAGAAAAAAAGATATAAGATAAACGATGTTTTCTTATTGTAATATGCAACTGAACAATCATTTAACTTAGTCCCTCATTTGAGAATTCTGAGAAAGGCAGAAGAAACTGAGGTCAAAGGAGATTGTTTATTTTTTCCCGTTTTTTTTTTTTTTTAATTCATTGGGGTGACAACGGTTAATAAGATTATATAGATTTCAAGTGTGCAGTTCTATAATAAATATATGGTGATGGAAGAAAGTTTGACTTTGGGTAGTGGGCAAACAATATAGTATACAGCTTTAATTTTCATCAAGTGATAAAGTCAGAGTTAGAGCCTGTGTCTTAATAAACCCATATGGAGCTGTTGCCCATCAATTATCTATATCAAACTAAATTAAAATACCCTAAATCTTTACATCTTTGAGAGAATCAATTTCTCACATCCTAGGTCCAATCACATAGTAGTATTTTGAGCACTAAGAGGAAATACCTAGAACTTCTGATGGTTGTAGTACACTCATCAATAAAATACCTCACCTTACTTCTTTTCTTTCTGTGAGAAATGGGATTTTTATTTGCTTTCTTTAACTGTCTTTGGTGTGATCACTAACATATCTTTGTTTTCTTTTTATAGAGTTATATGCATGTACCGGGTGGGGCACATGTAGGTTTACAGTTATTCATATAGAAAATAACACACTAATTAATAATGAGAATAAACTCTGTGTTTCACATACTCACAACTGTAAACCTTGGCCCTACCCTGTATATATTTGAATATGACAAAATGTATTAGAAAGCCATCTTATAACAGGGTTGTGTTAGGGAGGAAACTGGAACCTGAGGTTCCTAAATGACCTACCCAGGGTTAGTCATGGTTTCTCTGTGGCCAAATATACACTGAGTAGCCAGATTATTATGATCTCTGAATGCATAGTAATCTGGCCACCCAGTGTATATCCTATATAATAAAAGGCTTATATGCAAATTGTCCCCTTGACCAGCAGTTCAACCAGCAGGCAGGCCAGCCAACCGCCCATGTCCCCTCCTTCTGGCCAGGCTGGCCAGACCCCACCCAAGGCCTCTAATACACACACACACATACACACACACAGTGGCTAGATTACTATGTATTTAGAGGTCACAATAATCCGACCATTCAGTGTAGATAAGGATGGTGGTCTGTTAACTTCCGCTTCAGTGCCTTGCACTGACATCATTTGTTTTTAAACTTTCTGGCCATAGAATCCAGATTTCAGCTGAGATTTTGGGTAAAAATAGAAAGCAAAGTAGAGCTCTTCCAGTTGAAGCAAGATGGGGCCTGGAGACATATCCATGTGGTCTTCGTAAGACACATCACTATAATGGACTTCTTATCACAACATACAGAAAGGGTGTGGCCCTTCTCCCACACCTCAGGTCAAACATATCCTGGTCTTGTTCTTTATCTCTTGAGCATTCTTCCACCCCCACCTACCCTCCACCCATATCTGAAAGTGAACATAAATGGAAAAGCTGGGGGAGGTGAGCTGACTCAGACTGGGAGTCACAGCTATAAAGGAAATGCCAGGTGTTCACAGGTGTCTCAGAATGTTTTTACTGTGTCCAGAGGAAGCGGCAGGGGCACTCTGGCTGTGTGAATCCACTCGTCTCCAAGGTTAGTTCTTTTTAAAAATTTTATCTTTATTGTTGAAAGTATTACAGATGTCCGCTTTGGGTTTTGTTGTTGTTGTTGTTGTTATTCCCCATTTACCTCCTCTTCCTGCAGCCATCCCTCCCTAGCCTTTGCCACACTAGTGTCCGTGTCCATGGGCTATGCATATAAGTTCCCTGATAATCACCCCTATCTTCCCTCTGAGATTCATCAGTCTGTTCATGGTTCTATGTCTGTGGACCTATTTTGTTCAGTAGCTTCCACATATGAGTGAGATCATATGATCCTTAACTTTCTCTGATTGGCTTATTTGGCTTAGCACAGTGGTCAGCAAACTAATTAGTCAACAGAGCCAAATATCAACAGTGCAACGATTGAAATTTCTTTTGAGAACTGAAAACCGACTTTTGTGCATGGGCCACGAAGTTTCAGTCGCACTGTATATGCATACCTGTATGTAGTATTTTGTGGAAGAGCCACACTCAAGGGGCCAAAGAGCCGCATGTGGCTTGAGATCTGTTGTTTGTCGACCACTGGCTTAGCATAATACTCTCCAGATCCATCCATGCTGTTGCAAATGGTAAGAGTTCCTACTTTTTTGACACTGTGTAGTATTCCATTGTGTAAATGCACCACAATTTTTTTTATCCACTCATCTGCTGATGGGCACTTAAGCTGTTTCCAAATCTTAGCTATGGTAAATTGTGCTGCTATTAACATAGGGGTGCATATGTTCTTTCTGTTTGATGTTTCAGGTTTCTTATGATATATTCCTAGAAGTGGGAATACTGGGACAAATGGGAGTTCCATTTTTTAATTTTTTGGATGAAACTCCATACTATTTTCCACAGTGGCTTCATCCTTCTGCCTTCCCACCCTTGTCTTTTGTTGAATTTTTGATGATAGCCATCCTGACAGGTGCAAGATGATACCTCATTGTCATTTTAGTTTGCATCTCTTGGATGATTAGTGACTTAGAGCATGTTTTCATATGTTTCTCGGCCTTCTGTATACCCACTTTAGGTCTTTTACCCATTTTTAATTGAATTGTTTGTCTTTCTTTTGTTAAATTGTTTGAGTACCTTATATATTTTGGGGGAAAAAAACAACCCTTACCAGATGTATCATTGGCCAATATATTCTCCCATGAAGTGGGCTCTCTTTTCACTTTGTTGATGGTTTCTTTTGTTCCGCATAAGCTTGTTATTTTGATGTAGCCCCATTTGTTTATTTTCTCCTTAGTTTCCTCTGCCCTAGGAGATGTATCAATAAACATATTGCTATGAAAGATGTCTAAGATTTTACTTACCTATGGTTTCTTCTAAGATGTTTATGGTTTCATGACTTATATTTAGGTCTTTTTACCCATTCTTGTGTGTATGATGTAAATTGGTGATCTATGTTAATTTTTTTGCATGTACCTATCCAATTTTCCCAACACCATTTATTGAAGGAGACTGTCTTTTTTTTTTTTTTAATTGATTTTTTTACAGAGAGAAAGGGAGGGGGATAGAAAGCTAGAAACATCGATGAGAGAGAAACATCGATCAGCTGCCTCTTGCACACCCCCCACTGGGGATGTGCCCTCAACCAAGGTACATGCCCTTGACCGGAATCGAACCTGGGACCCTTCAGTCCATAGGCTGACACTCTATCCACTGAGCCAAACCAGTCAGGGATGAAGGAGACTGTCTTGACTCCATTGTATGCTCTTGTCTTTGTCAATATTAATTAAATATAATGGCCTGTGTTAATTTCTGGCCATTAATCTATATGCCTGTTCTTGTGCCAGTACCAGGCTGTTTTGATGCAGTTGCTTTGTAGTATACTTGATATGTGGTATTATGATTCCTCCAACTTTGTTCTTCTTCTCAAGATTGCTGCAGCTCTTCAGTATCTTTTTTGGTTTCATGTAAATTTTTGGAGTATTTGTTCTAGATCAGTGAAATATGACTTTGGGATTGCATTGAATGTATAGGTGGCTTTGGAGAGTATGGACATTTTAGTGATGTTGATTCTACCAATCTATGGACACAGTCGTTTCTTCCACTTCTATATATATTTCTCTATCTCTTTGAAGAAATGGAGAGAAAGAGAAGAGCACAGACATAAAGAGTAAGAATGGCAACAAATAAGTACCTATAACTTTAAATGTAAATGGATTAAATAGTGTAATTAAAAGGCATAGAGTAGTTGAAGGAATAACAAAACATGACCCATAAATATGATATTTATAAGAACCTTACCTCAGAACAAATGACTCACACAGAATGAAAATGAAGGGATAGAAAAAAATTTTCCAGGCACATGGAAATGAAAAAAAGCTGGGATAGCAATACTCATATCTGACAAAATAGACATCACAGTGAAGGCCATAACAAGAGACAATGAAGGTTATACTTTATAATACTAAAGGGATAGATACAATAAAGGGGTATAATTCTGGTAAATATATATGCACCTAATCAGAAGCATGCAAATATATAAAAATACTTCTGGAGGACTTTAAAGGAGAGATGAACAGTTATGCAATCATAGTAGGGGACTTTACCACTCCACTGACATCACTGGATAGATCTTCTAGACCAAAAATCTACAAATAGAAATCCTAAATAATACACTAGATGAGATGGGATTAATAGACATTTATAGAACATTTCACCCCAAAGATACAGAGTATACATTCTTCTCAAGTGACATGGGACATTTTCTTTCTTTCTTTCTTTCTTTTTTAGTAGTGTAGATTTTATTTTTATTTTTTTAATTAAATCTTTATTATTCAGATTATTACATTTGTCTCTCTTTTTTCCCCTCAATAGCTCCCCTCCATCTGGCTCCCACCCCTCCCTCTACCCTTACCTTCCCCCCATTGATGAGTCCATAGGTGTATGATTTTTGTCCAGTCTCTCCTGTACACCCCTCCCCACTTTCCCCCTGAGAATTATCAGTCCATTCCCTTTCTGTGCTCCTGATTCTATTATATTCACCAGTTTATTCTGTTGATCAAATTTTTAATTCACTTAATTTTTAGATTCACTTGTTGATAGATACGTATTTGTTCATAATTTTTTATCTTTTACCTTTTTCTTTTTCCTCTCCTAAAAGAGTACCTTTCAGCATTTCATATAATACTGGTTTGGAGTTGATGAACTTCTTTAGCTTTTTCTTATCTGTGAAGCTCTTTATCTGCCCTTCAATTCTGAATGATAGTTTTGCTGGATAGAGTATTCTTGGTTGTAGGTTCTTGCTATTCATCATGTTGAATATTTTTTGCCACTCCCGTCTGGCCTGCATCGTTTCTGTTGAGAAATCAGCTGACAGTCCTATGGGTGCTCCTTTGTAGGTAATGAACTGTTTTTCTCTTGCTGCTTTTAATATTCTCTCTTTGTCTTTTGCTCTTGGTATTTTAATTATGATGTGTCTTGGTGTGGTCCTCTTTGGATTCCTTTTATATGGGGTGCTGTGTGCTTCCTGGACTTGTAAGTCTATTTCTTTTACCAGATGTGGGACGTTTTCAGTCATTATTTCTTTACATGGGACATTTTCAAAGATAGACCACGTTAGGATACAAACTAAGTTTCTAAAAGTTCAAGAAGGTTGAAATTATATCAGACATCTTCTTGGATCACATTTGCATTCAACTAGAATCAACTATAATAAAAACACTTAAAAACATTCAAATGTATGGAGGGTAAATAACATGTTATTAAATAATGAATGGGTTACCAAAGAGATCAAGAAAGAAAAAAAATTTCCTGGAAACGAAAGAAAATGAACACACAACCACCCAAAGTCTGTGGGACACAAGTGAAAGTTCTGGACTACCTCAAAAAATAAGAAAAATTAATAATAAACTACTTAACCCTCCAACTTAAAGAATTGGAAAGAGAACAAGAAAATCCCAGGGTAAGTAGAAGGAAGAAATAAAGATCAGAGCAGAAATAAATGGTATAGAAACTAATAATAATAATAATAATAATAATAATAATATATGTATATGATAAACAAAATTGATGAACCTTTAGCCAGAATCATTAAGAAACAAAGAGAGAGGACCCAAATAAACAAAATCTGAAACGAGGTGAAGTTACACTGACCCCACAGAAATACAAAGGATTGTTTTTTAAAAAAAAACAACTATGAACAATTATATTTCAACAAGTTGGACAACATGGATGAAATGGATATACTCCTAGAAAAATACAGTCTTCCAAAACTCAATCAGGAAGGGTCAGAAAATTTGAATAGGTCCATAACTACTAATGAAATTGAAGCAGTAATTAAAAAAAAATTCCAGCAAACAAAAGCTCTCATCCAGATGGCATCACAAGGGAGTTTTACCAAAAATGCAAAGAACGAATATCTATCCTCTTCAAACTATTCCAGAAAATCCAAGAGGAAGGAACATTTCTAAACTCCTTTTATGTGGCTAGCTTCGCCTAATTCCAAAACCAGATAAAGACATTATAGAGAAAAACAATTACAGGCCAATATGCCTGATGAACGTAGGTGCTAAAATCCTCAAAAAAATATTAGCAAAATGCAACCAGCAATACTTTAAAAGCTCATACACCATGGGCCAGTGGGCTTTATTCCAGGGATGCAAGGCTGGTACAATATTCGCAAATCAATAAATGTGATACATCTCATAAAGAAATTGGAAGATGAAAATCACATTGAGCGTATTAATTGATGCAGAAAAATATAACACTCATTTTGATGAAAACTCTCATCAAACTGTGAGGGATCATACTTAAACGTAATAAAGGCTACATATGATAAACCTATAGTCAACATCATACTCAGTGGGCAAAACTAAAACCATTTCCCCTAAGAACAGGGACAGAGATGTCCGCTTTTACCACTATTATTCAATACTAGAGGCCCGGTGCATGAAATTTGTGCATGGGATGGGGGGGAGGGGTTGGGGGAATCCCTCAGCCAAGCCTGGACCCTTTCACAGTCCGGGAGCCCTCAGGGGATGTCTGACTACATTTTTAAAAAATCACCCTGTACTTAATTTTCTTACTACTTTTAAACACCCCTCACTCTCCCATTCTGTTTCTTCTTTTTATTTAACTATTTTCCTGGCCTCACCCCATTTTAGCATCCTTCTCTTCCTTGCTTTCTTTCCCTCCTTCCGTTTGAACCTCCTGCAGCCCCACTCCCTACTCCCTCCCTCCCATCTCCCTTCTCTCCCTTCATTCCCTGTGTCTGTCTCCTTCTTACTCCTCCTACCTCCCCCCCCCC
>PVJN01060356.1:0-11590 GCA_004026805.1 Lasiurus borealis
AGGCCCAGGGATCCTGCCACTCACTCAGCAGGAGCTTATTCTGGCCTGTTAGGTGCCAGCACATGGGGTCACACTCCCACTTTGCACTGTGCCTGGATTTCACATATCCATTTCTGAGTGGGACAGCAGGAAATATTCTGGTGGGGATGAAGCATTCTGTCAGTCTCCCTTGGAACTGGTTTCCTAATCTTGTCTGTTCGGCAATCACACGTTTAACTTCAAGTTTCATGACTCAATGGTAGAGGTCTCCAGAAACTGTGAAACACCACATTGACAAGGAACACTCTGGGTACACCTCGGATATTCCCTTTTGACCAGCCCTCCCATTCCCAGGGCATACCCAGCCCCAACCCCAAGCACCACACAGGAATATTGTTCTAGGTGCTGTATAATCTTGGTCATCTCGTTTCAAAATGGTTGTGAAGCACAGAAGGCATCTCAGGACAGACACTGCTTTCAAAGCCTGACTCGATGGTGTGAAGTGATGATTTTCTTTCTCCAAAATGTTATGGGGGGAGGGGCACAAATAGAAAGGAAGATGAGATAAAGAAGTATAAATATTTATGGTTTCAAACCTGGCAAGGAGAATAAAAATGGGGAAAGCAGAACTTGAAATCAAAGTCAGGATTTGCAAAATGAGCGTTACTTGTGTAACTTTTAAAATATGCTAATAATCACACTTCTTTTAGTATTTTTTTAAATTTTATTTATTTCAGAGAGTAAGGGAGAGGTATAAAGAGAGATAGAAATATCAGTGATAAGAGAGAATCATTGATCAGCTGCCTCCTGCACACCCCACCCTGGGGACCGAACCCACAACCCTGGCATGTTCCCTTGATTGGAATCGAAGCCAGGTCCCTTCGGTCCACAGACTAATGCTCTATCCACTGAACCAAACCATCTGGGGCTATTTTGGCATTTTAAAAAGAACTATACAGAAGAAAATGATAAGCCCACAATGAGAGAGCCTTCGAACATTCAGCATTGTTTTAGTACAGAAGTCACCGTCCTCCCTAGAGCCGAAAGTAAACCCGTGGGAGGCAGGACCTGTCGGTGCATGACCTCCTGCTATGCGGCTTGCACACTGCAGGAAGCCACGCGAGGCGGGTGGGGCTAAAGTCCACCAGAGCCCAGCTCACCAAGACCTTTTTCTGGGGGTGGAGGTTCACGAGGGGTGCGGGAGGGAGGAGCCTTTTAAAGTTATCTGTCAAAAGAGTGCTTTTTTGGGGAATTCACAGGATGGTGACTGATAGGCCAGCTGATACAAATGATCTTTCCCCAGAGCAGCAAAAAGATAAACAAAAACATCATTACATTAACAACACAATGGAAGCTTTGGCTTAACAAAGAAATAGGAATTTGGTCTTATCTTCGAGGAGTCCTAGTTGCTTCCTGTTGGTGCCAGCAGCCTTGTCAGGATAAGAGTATGGGTAGAGCTGGGAGAGTGGCCTGGCCATGTGTTGGCTTCACATCAAGTTGATTTAAATAGGCTTTGATTCCTTTAAAAAACAAAACAAAACAAAACAAAAAACTATGAAATTCAGAAACTACTTTCCCTTACTCCCTAACCCAACCTATGAAAAATGAAGTCCTCTTACTAGAAATGGCTAAGTGTGATGATCCTCCAATCATACCTAATTCACACAAAACTCTAAGGCAGGTTTCCCTTGTTCTAAAGCAGTGGTTCTCAACCTTTCTAATGCTACAACCCTTTAATACTGTTCCTCATGTTGTGGTGACCCCCAACCATAAAATTATTTTTGTTGCTACTTCATAACTGTAATGTTGCTCCTGTTACGAATGGTAATGTAAATATCTGTATTTTCTGATGGTCTTAGGCGACCCTGTTAGTGGTTCTCAACCTGTGGGTTACAAGAACCGCTGCTGTAGAGCTTAAGATCATCCGAAAACACAGATATTTACATTATGATTCATAACAGTTACCAAGTAGCAACGAAAATAATTTTATGGTTGGAGGTCACCACAACATGGGGAACTGTATTAAAAGGTTTCGGCATTAGAAAGGTTGAGAACCACTGTCTAAAGGAAATGGAAATTTAGGTCTGTAGAAACAACAGGGAACTCCCAGTGAGCAGATGAAAGGTACCCTGTGCTCCAGTCAGGAATCTATGCCTCACGCCCAGGTTTCAGGCACCTACCATAACAGAGCAGAGCAAACAAATCACATAATCAGGGTTGTCTGTTTTAATTAAGCACATAGACTAGTCTGTTTATTCATTGATTTCTTCCATTAGACAAGAGGCTGGAGACTCTGTCTTGTTTTGTTTCATGTTGTAATCCCGTACCTAATCTGAAGAAATGAGAGGAAGATGCAATTTATCCTGTTCTCTGAAAGATCAGAAAACCCTGAGCACCCTGTGGAATTTTTCTTGACAATTTTTCTTTTAACACATAAATATTTCTTTCTGATTTCCTGAGGCTAAATTGAACAATGCAGACATATCACTGGGTTACTAATATGTTTGAACGTACCCTTTGGATTCTGAACTATAGATTAACAGTTGAACTTGTTGCTGAGAACTGAATATGAATATTTTGCTTGTAGGCCATTACTAGAAGGAAGAGTACAATTCTGTAGTTTTCTGACTCTGATTATACCAATTAGCTTTACTAATGCTTGATTTGCTACATTTCTATACACATCGAGCTCATAAAAATATTTTTCTTTCTACAAAGACTGACAACAAACACACCTATGCTTGTATGTATTTAATATGTTTGTATACATTAGCTCACATCATTCTACCAGTATCCCATCGAGGTGACTGGATGAGTGTTATTACCTAAAACCTCATAGAAAAAGACATGGCCTTTTGTATCTGATCTGTTAGTAGGAGGGACAGGTTAGAGACCCACTCACTACCTCTTCTAGGTCGATGCTCTGATTCCTCTTTTAATGTTGAGATTTCCCACTCTAGAAGTGAGAGCATGAAATATACCCATGTCACAATCAATGATTGAACTAATCTGCCACAAGCCAAAAACATTTCAAATGTTGGTCAGCGTCACCAGTCACTTGTCATCCAAGAACAAGATTTTAACTCGGTCTTAGCTTTCCTACGAGAGTCTTTATTGCCCATCTCAGCAGTGATGTCCGCAGGGTGGTGACAGATCAGGAAAGGGGTGGCTGCCTTTCAGAAGGGGGCTTGTTTCTGATCCCCTGTTATGGGATCATGGGGCAAGGGAGAGTAAGCCTGAAGAAAACGAGGAATAGCCAAAGTCCCCTCCCCACTCAAAAATTGTCTCTACTCACATTCCACAGAGAAAGGTTAACGAGACCATCACTTGGGTTTTACTTTATCTTTTGTCTTAAGTGAGATCAGTCCTATTTATAAATGAGAGTTTTGTTTGGTAGGGAAGAAGAAGTTATTTCCTAGTCTGGGAATAGCCCCAGTGAGGGTCCAGGTGTAGCTCCCTCTGGGATCCTTCACAACCAGAGGCCAGGGTGCCAAGAGGGCAGGAGGCAGGAGCTTAGAATGTTAAAAACAAAACAGGCATCAATGAAACAATGACTTTTTAAAGGAGTCAAGGTTTATTAAATGTCAGCACATGATTGCTTCTTTTGCAATCTTGCTTAGAGTGCCCAAATCATCCAGTTGATAAAGCTCAATACATGTTTACCTTGATTTAGAAGAATTAGCATTTTTGAAGAACATGGGCAAAGTTGTCCAACAGTGTATCTACAACACAATTTATGACAGCAAGGAGTTGGAAGTAACCTACCCGTGAATGGTGGGTTTGGTTTAGTAAACCATGAGTGGAAGGAGGTATACTGCCCTCAAAAACTGTGACGTACCGAGACCGGTTGGCTCAGTGGATAGAGCGTCAGCTTGCGGACTGAAAGGTCCCAGGTTTGATTCCGGTTGGGGGCATGTACCTTGCTTGCGGGCACATCTCCAGTGTGGGGTGTGCAGGAGGCGGCTGATTGGTGTCTCTCTCTCATGGATGTTTCTGACTTTCTATCCCTCTCCCTTCCTCTCTGTGAAAAAAATCAATAAAATATATTTTAAAAAAAACTGTGACGTGAAGTGCGTGTTGATGGTACGTGTGTTATAGGGGAGTTCACTACAGTCTTTGCTGTTTTTCTAACGCCTCTGCTGTGTGTTGAGATTGACCAGAAATCTTCGCACAAAATGAATTATTGTGTTTCTCAGAGGACTCGCCTCCCTTTATAAGCCTCTGGGGTTTCTAACTACCACCACCACTCCGCCCCCTTGCACCACATTGTTTGGGAGTAAATGTTAATAAAGTTCCAACATTTTTTTGGTCTCCTTGTTTGTATTTCAGCTCCAGACACAACAGCCTGTGGAGAGGTGGGAGTAGCCACCCTCATGCCACCTTTGTCCCTCTGTCCTGCACCCTCTTTGCTGAGGCACACATCTCACACACAGCTGGGTTCATGTGCATGTGTACACAGAGAAGGCTGCTTCTTCAGCCTGTCCTATTCGGTGGAAGCACCATGTGAGGAGAAAAAAATGTATTATGCTATTTGGCCTTGAAACACAGAGACTCTTAGGAAAGGGTGACATTACAGAATATGTTATTTCCCTTTTAATAAACAACATGCAACTGTTTGCAGAGAGGAGCATCCACTGTGAAGCTTACCTGAAACCATCTGCAGCCCCAACTGCTCACCCAACATGGCACTGGGTCCAACTAGGAAAGGAGAAGGCCCCCAACTCTCTCCTGGGTCTAGATGCTTGAAATCTGAAAAGCCTCAATGCTGTGGATGCAGCTGCTTTGTCAAATAAACATCCTGAAAATACTGATAGCTCTGGAATTGGATTCTCCTTACTAAGGTTTATTAAATGTCAGCACATGAGAAGCCAGAGTGTCAAAACACCCCACTTTCTCTCACCCCCATTAATCTCTCCAAGTGCTGCTGAAAGTACTTGTACCGGTTAATTTATGCATCACCTACCAAGGGATGCCTTGGTTGCTTCTAAGTGTTGGCAATCATGGATAAAGTTTATATAAATATCCACTTGCAGGTTTTTGTGTAGACATAACTCCTTTGGTTAAATACCAAGGAATGCAATTATTAGATCATATGGTCAGAGTATGCTTAGTTTTGTAAGAAACTGCCAAAATGTTCTCCAAAGTGGCTGCACCATTTTAATTTTACATTCCCACTAGCAATGACCAAGAGTTCTTATTGCTCCACATCCTGGCCAGCATTTGATGTCAATGTTTTGAACTTTGGCCATTTAATAGGTGTGTGGTTATATCTCATTCTTGTTTTAATTTGCAGCACCCCAATGACATATGATGTTGAGTGGATTTTTTGATGGGCATTGTCAGGGCTTATGATGGCACAAAAACTCAAACTATTTGTTCAAAGTACTGAAAAATCATCTTATCCTGGATATTTCATGAAGAGCATTTAATAATCTTCACTGTGAAAACTAAATTTGTGGGGCTTGCATGCAGTTAATTTCCGGGGGGAGGGTGCTTTTATGCTGACTTAGTTTTAGGAGAGTGCCACCAGCCTGTCCGTACTTTAGGCACTAATGGTCCTTACTGACCCTCTCCATCCTCATATGCTGTTAGCAAGTCCTATGTGTGAGCACCTGGGTTGATCCACCTTTTGGCTATTGTGACCAGTGCTGCCATGAACATAGGTGTATAAATATGCTAGAATACCTCAGGAGCTAAAAGAAAATATCAGGTGCTCATGAAAGAGAGCCTTCTGAAGAAGCATGGCAGCTTCTGTGACATCACAGAACGGATTCTCTATAAAGCACAATATGGCTGTTCTAATCACAACTAACATATCTTAGTCCAACAATGTCTTCTTAAAGTTACAACAATTGTATTGTGCATGCTTGCCAAGGCACCGGATTACTCAGGAAGAAAACCTCACACAAAAAATGCCAGTCAGCACAAGGAACTGCATAATTCTAAGAAAAACAACAATAACAACAACAACAAGATTCCCTTCATCACACAGACCAATGAACTCAGCATCCTCTTCACCTAATTCCTTCATGCTGCCTTCCTCCAACACCATCTCCCTTTCCAGCCAAATTCTTTCATTCTATCATGCCATTTTTTCCCTTATTCACTCACCCCTTCTGCCAAATGCACTTGTCCCTTTTCTTTTACATATTGCACTTTTAATGGGAAAGAAGTGCTTAGTTGTCCAAAAGCCTGACGTGCCCCAAGACATCATTGCTCTTTTAGGCTGTAAATCCCAAGAGAGCGGGGAGGTCCTGGCTTCATTGACTTTAAGTTGGGAGCTTGCCTGCATTTCCTGCTCCTCTGATAGAAGTGGACGTGTGAATGTGACTATGGGAATCAGAGTGAGGGTCTGGCAGCAGGCCCTCCTACTCCCCCCTCTCCTCAAGCCATTCTGTAGCCTCTGTCACATCAGAGGGTGAGCATCTCATCAGCATAACCAGCTTGTGTTGTTACCTGCAACCAGGAGGCAAATTTCTGTTGTTCTTTTTCCACCCACATGTAATGTTTCCAATCCTCCTGGCTGCTGACATTTCTGGCTGCTCTGAGAGCTTAGTCACTTTCAGTGCTAAACAATAGCTTCTCTCTGGGCAGAAGAGAATCCAGTCCTGTTTAACATTAGCACTCCAGAGTTCATTTACAAATTCTCTCTTCCTTGGCTCAAGTCAGCCTCCAAACAGAACATCTGCACTTGGGAGGGCATGTGATCTCTTTTCTCTGTATTTCTTAGTCTCCCTGCTTCCGTACATACAAATAATGATGGTTTTATTGTCATCCTTCCAATATTCATGTGTTAATATTTTTAATCTCCAGTCAATATTGCTTAAAAGTTGAAGTAGTAAACATCCATGTCTTGTCCCTGCATTATTTGTTTTCCCATGACTAAAACAAATATCTTATTTGTATAACTGAAGAAAATGTGTACCTGGCATTGGGAGCTTTGAGGAATTCTGCTGTAATGGGGACCTTGCTGATACCAATCATTTAAAGTTCATGATAATCATCTATAAAGTTCTACCTGCTATTAGCTTCTACAATTTTATTTGTTTACTAGAGGCCCTCAAAGGATGTCCGACTGCACATTTAAGTCCGATCCTGATAGGGTGCAATCGGACATCCCTCTCACAATCCAGGACTGCTGGCTCCAACTGCTCACCTGCCTGCCTTCTTTATTGCAGGCCTGATCACCCCCTAACGACTCCTCTGCCAGCCTGATTGAAGCCTAACTGCTCTCTTGCAAGCCTGTTTGCCCCTAACTGCTCTCCCCTGCAGGCCTGGTCACCCTTAACTGCCCTTCCCTGTTGGCCATCTTGTAGCCGCCATCTTGTGTCCACATGGGGGCAATCATCTTTGACCACTGTGGCAGCCATCTTGTGTGCTGAAGTGATGATCAATTTGCATTATTCTTTTATTCAATAGGATAGAGGCCTGGTGCATGGGTGGGAGACAGCTGGTTTGCCCTAAAGGGTGTCCTGGATCAGGATGGGGATTCCCTTAGGGCATGGGTGGCCTGGGTGAGGGTCCTGTGGTAGTTTGCAGGCTGGCCATGCCCCCCAGCAACCCAAACAGAGGCCCTGGTATCTGGGATTTATTTATCTTCTATAATTGAAACTTTGTAGCCTTGAGCATAGCCTCCAGCTTGCTCCCTGGCTACAGCCATTTTTGTTGGAATTTATTTATCTTCTATAATTGAAACTTTGTAGCTTTGATTAGAGGCCTGGGCCAGCCAGGATGTGTGAAAAGCTTGGCTTCCTCCATCGCCAGGAAAACCCAAACCTCCTGCTCTCTCCATGGATGCAGCCATCTTGGTTGGGTTAATTTGCATACTTGCTCCTGATTGACTAGTGAGTGTGGATTGTGGATATAGTGGAGGTTATGGTCAATTTGTATATCATTCTTTTATTAGATAGGTTTTTTTTTTGTTAATATCTCACCAGAGGATATTTTTCCCATTGATTTTTTTTAGAGAGACTGAAAGGGAGGGAAGGCTATATAGAGAAAAACATAAATGTGAGAGAGACACATCCATTGGTTGCCTCACACAAGCTTCTAGACCAAGGCTGGGGATTGAACCTGCAACCTAGGTACATGCCTTTGACCAGGAATCAAATCCATGACCCTTTGGTGCATGGGCTGATGCTCTAACCACTGAGCCAAGGCTTCAATTTTATTTTTTAATTAACATATAGTAGAATTGACTTCTGAGTGAGTCAGTGTACCAGCTTATGAACTTTAGCATATCAACTGATCTATGTGACCATATATACCAAAGAGTTCCATCACCCTAAAAATGCCCTTCTGCTGCCCCTTTACAGCCACCCTTCCTTCACCCTGGTAATCACTGGTTATGGCATAAACAATGGGGTGCCAGACCTATTGACCACGAAGTCCTACAGGTCAGAGGAATACATATTTTTGGGTTTGGACAACAGGAATGGCTGATGCCGTGGGAATGGAAGCAATACAAGAGAGGCTGGAGCCAAGGAAACAAGGAGTCCACCTGCCTTCATTCCCACCTAACCTGATCTCCCTTTTCTTCCTAACGCTGTTCTACTCGGCAGGCGTTCTCTCATTGGTTAGCTGCCATTTCTCTGTACCTGGGTTTCTGGAAAATCAGCATGCTGTCCACAGTGGCCACTTGGCCCAGGAAAATTTTTAGTTTTCCGAGGTAATGGGTGGGCCTGTGGTCTGGGTGTTGAGTTAAGCTTGGTTAAGCAGAACTGCCTCAGATTCTGAAGACCGAGCTCTGTGACTGGTGCTGGGGACTGAACACATGGTAATTGGAAGCATGATCTAATGTTTTATAAGTGAATCTGTAAATAATAGTAACTTTCATAATGTTTATACTTTTTAACTTCTCAGAATACGTCATATCACTTCTCCTTCTAAAGCAACCAGCCTCTGGTCATACTGCCTTCTTGGTTTTCGCTCATAGTGACCTGTTCCCTAAAAATCCAGCAGAGAAGAGAAACCTAGCTCCTTAAGTCAAGATCAGATTTCTCCCTTACTGAGTTGGCTGCCCAAGAAAAAAAAAAAATTGTTGCCCAAGAAGAAAAGGATTGCAGCGCCACCTGCTGGACATACTGAACACATATGGTTAAACACCTCATTTACTTAATAATAGTCAACTGAGATTCTGGGGACAGGAGAAAAATTCTCAGAGAACTTTGAGGGTACCAATTTCCAGTTGCTCAGACTCTCTATTACTCTCTCTAGATCATATAGGCCTGGGAACATGCGGGCAGTGGAGTTACTTGCTGTCTTACTTCTTGTCTTCCTGAAGGTTCATTTCCCCTAAATTCATGTATTGAGGCTTGATCCGCAAGGTGATGATATTTGGAAGTGGAGCCTTTGGGCAGTGATTAGGTTCTGGGGGTGGAGCCCTCACAAATGGGATAAGTGTCCTTATAAAAGAGATCTCAGAGAACTCCCACTGGCTGTCTGTGAACCAAAAAGTAGGCTCTCAACAGGTGTGAGATTTCAGACTTCTAGCCTCCAGAACTGTGAGAAATAGATTGTTTGTTATAGCAGCTCAAGCAGACCAAGACACTCAGTGCTAGGCATCATTCTAAGTGGCGCATGTTTATTAATTCTTTACAAGCTTCAAACAGAAAGACAGTATGAAATACCATAATGTATTATTGGAGAACACCCCCTTAATGAAGGACACCCATCAGTTACATATTTCGTATTATTTCAAGGTGCAAGAGGTAGAAGGTGATAATTAACATTATATTTCCAAGTAAAAGAGTTCTGTATCAAGAATAAATTGTGTAGTTTCTTACATTTTTTAAAACAAGACCATACTTTATTTATTTACTTTTATTGTTTTCAGAGAGAGAAAGATAAAAGCATTAACGATGAGAGGGAATTATTGATCGGCTGCCTCATGCAGGTCTCCTACTGGGGATCTAGCCATAACCCAGGCATTTGCTCTGACCAAAACTCAAATGGTGACCCTCTGTTTCATGAGCCAATGCTCAACCACTGAGCCATACTGGCCAGACATGTGGTTTCTTACATTTTATTCAGATTTGTAGGAGAAACATTATCATTACTTGTTGTCAAGTGATTATCAGTACTGTAAGTGCATATTCACTTTTTACTTGAATCCAAGCCTCCTTACTCTTACTTATCAACAGCTTCTTTGCTAACTTAGTTATAACCACCCCATAAATATAAAACTTCTATAAACTTAACAGGTACTGTGTTATAGATCCTCTAAATCCTTTTTGTTGTTGTTGTATTTTTCCCTGAATCCTGTCTCATTCCAGCAATAATCTCATTTATAGAACCTGTGGACAAAAAGGGGTCAGAAACTAAACCTGCTAAGCTTCGGGAAGGCCTTTGTGGCAACCTTGCAAACTCAGAGACTTCAAGTAACCAGATAGGACGGTCTAGGGTCATCATGGCCATTAAAAGTATTTATAGGATGTGGGAAATTACTAGTACATCCTTTGCAATTGTTAAACTTGTTTAAAGAAAAAAAAACTTAAAGAATGTGAGAGGGGTATAAATTTTGCCAAATTCTTTTGGAATTACTCAAATGGAGATAGTCGTTATGCCCACGAATTGTTGTAAAATATAAGTAGTAGATGCTTGATAAATAAATGGTGTGTCTTGTGGAGGTGGAGCTTAAGAAAGAAGATATCTACCAAGGGGGACTCCTGGTGGGTAACTGGGCTCAAAATTTTTTAAAAATTGAGCATTGCAACCATTTTTTAAACAGAGGCCTGTCACCCTAGCTTGCACTGCATTCCTGCTATCTTGAGCCAGAGGAGTTCCTGGAAGTCTATTTCAACCAATAGGACTGAGACTTTACCTGACCAATTGGAACTGCACAGGTATATTCTATTAGCACCAACCTGACCAATCAGATTGCAAGGATTTGGAGCCCTCATTTACATGAAATCAAACCAATCAAGGACCAGGGATGGGACTTCTTTGTATATTTCAGCATCCCTGTGGCTAGACTGAAGATTGTGTTTCCCTGCTGGAGATGAAAGGCTGAAACACCAACCAGATGGGCAGAGTGGAATTAAGCTGAACCCCCATCCCAGTCATTTCACAGCATGCTGTTCTTGCCGTATTACAATCGATCGAGCTCTTTGTACTGAATAAAGTTTCCTTATCCACTACACCCCAAATTGGCACGGAATTGACCACAATGACCATTGGTTGGCAGTCTGCCTTCCTTGATTTCTGGGATTATTGAATCTATAGACTAAAATATTGGGAATGGTGCCAATGAAGGTTTTGCCAAGGAAATGCCAAAGCTACGTGAAAAGAAAACGTGTGTGACCAGCAAAATGTGCACCACTCAGGGAGCCCACGGGGATGGGACACCGCACAAAGCCAGAATTCAGGGGGTGAGGCGTGAGGTCCCCGACTTAGACCTCAGAACCTCACTATAAGCCACCGAGTCAGATCCCAACATTAAGGCCCCAGTCCAAGGCGCCAAACCAGAGAGAGCAAAAGACACAAAGGGAGGTCACGCCACGGGCAGCGCTCAACCAAGGATCGTGCCCTGAGGGGGCGGGGCGAAGGCGGGGATGGGCGGGGCTCCTCCTGTTCCCGGAAGAGTCCGGGGATTGGTGCGCAGGCCGCGCCG
>PVJN01060357.1:0-11590 GCA_004026805.1 Lasiurus borealis
AGTCTTCTTGTGAGAGCATGAGGGTTAATTTACATATTACCTCTTTATTATATAAGATAGTTTTCTTGAAATAAAAAAGGAATTTTAAAAAATAAAGCATATCACTAAATCTAGCCCATACTAAATGGGAGAGGAATTAAGCTTTATATTGTAGAGGGAAGAGTTTCAAAGCATTTTTTGATGTATGTTAAAAACAGGACGATTAATAAATATTTGGGGGTCTATACTTTGAGGCTATGCAAATATCCTGTTTTGCCTTAAAGTTTTGCTCATTAATATTAACTTCACCAGTAGATCTTGCCTGGAGCAACTATTACTGTGATATGCTAATGTGATTTTCTGTTTCTCTCATTCTTTTTACATGTGTTAATTAGAATTTTTCTATAAAGGAGTTTTGTTCCTTATTCTCCATTTATTTATTTAATTCAATCTTTTAATTATAGTAGTATGGGCTCATAGATGTTTATTTTATGCTTTGGATCATAATCCATTACCATCATAATTTACTTTGCTATTCAAATTGTTCCAGTTTTGGCTATTGGGAATCTTTCAGGATGGCCCATAGGTCCTTTACACATGCCACATATGTGTAAAGGACCTTTATACATATATAGCTTTGTATAAATACCTATTTAAATATATATTTTATTGTTTTTTTACAGAGAGGAAGGGATAAGAGAATTAGAAACATCAATGAGAGAAACATCAATCAGCTGCCTCCTGCACACCCCCTACTGGGGATGTGCCCGCAACCAAGGTACATGCCCTTGACCGGAATCGAAGCTAGGACCCTTGAGTCTGCAGGCTGACGCTCTATCCACTGAGCCAAACCAGTTAAAGCTTTAATTTATTTTTTTAATAGTTTATTGACTTTTAGAGAGAGAGAAGAAGAGAGAAACATCGATAGGAGAGCATAACATATATTGGCTGCCTCTTGCAGCCTCCTAGTGGGGATGGAGCCCACATCAGGGCATGTGCCCTGATGGGTGAATAGAACTCGTGAACTCCTGGTACGTGGGATGATCCCCAACCAACTGAGTTACGTTGGGCAAGGCACCATCTTTTTAAATTTTTCTTTGTTGTTTGTTTTTGAGCACTTCCTTTCTTTCTGGAACTACTAGATGGTCCAGATAAACATTGTATTATTCCAGCTTCAGCCTCTGAGCTTTATGGTTTTAAACAGGATTTTAAACAGTATTCTAAACTAGGAGAAAGCACCCATAATGCTTTCTCTTGTTGGAGAGAAAACACTGGAATGGATAGCACAATACAAGCTGTTGAGTTCAACACAAGCTGTTGAGTTAGAAGCCTGGGTTTTTAACCTTGGGCAAATCCCTGACCTCTCAATATTTTCTCTCATCAGCAGAATAAAAATACTAATAGCCACCTCACAGGATTCTTGTGAAAATATTGTTTGATCTAGGAAGTAAGATGTAAATGGATGTCCTCAGGAAGCTACTTTAAGGACTCATTGCTGTTCTAAGCCAACTGCTTCCTGCAACCCCCCCACCCAAATCGACTCCTTGTCCCGTGGAGGGCAGGGACCTTGCCTAACATCTTGGTAACTCCCTTACCTCTCTTGTGCACAATGACCTTTCACATAGTCTTCAGTCAACATTGGATGTGGGCTTTAACACACACATACTCTGCATTTTAATATACACATGTTCTGCATGTTGCTAGTAGGCATGCTTCTGGAAAACATCAACATTACAATTCACTGGGAGGTTTCTATAAATTTATTAGGGCTTCCTTCTTAGTTTGGTGATATTTGATTTGCTACTTCAATAAGCATTTGCTGTGTGGGAGGATAAACTGACCCAGACGTGATATTGGACCTCAAGTAGCTCCACCACAGTATAGTCAGGAGGAGAGAGCTTTGTACAAATAAGCAACCACAGACAGTATAGTCAGGAGGAGAGAGCTTTGTACAAGTAAGCAACCACAGATTATTAAGGACCTCAAATGTCAGACTTTGTTCAGCAGCAGTGGAGTAGCCAGGGAAGGCTTCTGAGGAAGAAGGTGACATAGTCTATATTGAGCCTAAAGACATAAAAGGCTTTTGAAATGGCTCAAGTGAGACGTGATATACCTTGGTGACAGAATGAAAAGAAGTAGACAGAAACCTTGCCCAGAAAAGTAAACAGGACATGGTCAGTTAGGAATCAGAGACTCTTAGAAGGTGACCCTTGAAATTATCTGGGGCAACTCTTATGTTTCAGAAGGAGATGAGGACCTGTCCAAGCTCACACTGTTGGCTAGTAACTTTACTAATCAGGGTGACTCTAGGCCAGTGGTCGGCAAACTCATTAGTCAACAGAACCAAATATCAATAGTGCAACTATTGAAATTTCTTTTGAGAGCCAAATTTTTTAAACTTAAACTTCTTCTAATGCCATGTCTTCAAAACAGACTCACCCAGGCCGCGGTATTTTTTAAAAAATATATTTTATTGATTTTTCACAGAGAGGAAGGGAGATGTATAGAGAGTCAGAACCATAGATGAGAGAGAAACCTCGATCAACTGCCTCCTGCACACTTCCCACTGGGCATGTGCCCGCAACCAAGATACATGCCCTTGACCGGAATCAAACCTGGGACCCTTGAGTCTACAGACCAACGCTCTATCCACTGAGCCAAACTGGCTAGTGCCAGACCGTGTTATTTTATGAAAGAGTTACGTTTATACTCAAGGGGCCAAAGAGCCGCATGTGGCTCCCGAGCCGAAGTTTGCCAACCATGGCTCTAGCTCATGCTGCACTAACAGTCAAACCAAACCCCAATCTTCAGGGCATAATCCATAGAGGTTTATTTACTACTCCCAAAAACCCTATGCAGGCCAGGAGACTCCTCAGGTTGCACCACTCCTGCTGATGACTCAGGGATCCAGTCTGCCTTTGTATTGTGGGTTCTCCCAATTCTACTGATACCTTCCAGAGAGATGAAGTGTGGAGAACAAGCATCACTTATTCTCACAGCCCTCTGACCAGAACTGTCACATGCCCCAACCTAATTACAAGAGAGGCTGGGAAATGTAGCAGGAAGAGAGTGGGCATGAGATATTTAAGATATTTCTATGGTAAGCACTATATTCTCTGTCACAGTCACAGAACTAAAAATGGCCTGTTTCCAAGAATCCAGTCTCCTTTTTCCTGTGTTTAGAGGAAATGGAACCCACTTCATGGATTTGTTCACACTTCACTGTGCCCTGTGCCCTGAATGCCTTCCTGTTACTGCAGACTTGGCAAGAGAACTGAAAACAGATTTTCATTCTTAAGAGAAACAACCCATTCAAAATCTGTAAGTAGGCAGCTTGATGTTAAGTTAGGGATATTTTAAGCAACTCCAAACTATGTATCACCATATGGCAATTATTTGTATAATCTAAATATAAGTGCAGAAATGCCTCCTTAGTACACACCAACTCAGTCATATATATACCTCTGCTCTGTGACTTGTGAATCACAGAAGTACTAGTAGATGCAGGCTATAGGGTTCAAGTGCAATGGACAGCCTCATAGCATAGTGTGGTGGAGCTGATATAGAGGATTGAAGTCAATGCCTCTCTGGCTGCTTGCCTGCCATGCTCCCAACCTCCTCCCAAGATAGGCAGGTCTTTACCACTAAGAGCCATATTCAGTAGCATAAGTCGTGTCATCCTGGCCACCACTGATCAGAGCAGAGGAAGATGCCTGAATAAAGGGCAACTGATTTCTAATTATGCGGATGGCTTATGGAGTGGTAAAGTATAAGATGACTGCAATTAACCAGGCCAACCAGAAAATAGAACCCAAATTTTGGAGAGAGTCTGTCAGTTGATAGTGGGTGCAGGAGATAAAGGGTACAAAGAGAGAAAGAATAGCATACCATTGAAATTATAGAAATATGGAATCAGCAGAAGCCTCAGAGTTGCTTCTAATAGAAAAAGAGGTAGGTCGTTGGTAGTGCCAGGCCATACAGGAGCTGTGAAAGCAAAATATCACTAAGTTGGCAAAACGACCGAGTATCAGAAAACAGCAAATTCCTGGCACAAATGGGGCAAGGAGATATTTTAGTCCCTAGAGCTGTGCTGATTGGATTCCAAACTGTGTTTACGTTTCAATAAGTCCAGCCACATGGCTATTTCTGAACATCTAGCCATGTGGCTGAGATTTCTGTCTTCCTTAATTTACAAGGTTGCTAACAATAAGGTGGCCTTTGCAACCACAAGACACTAAAGGCTATATAAAAAAGGTAGATTCTAATAAATACTACAATATAAATGACCCTTGAAAACATTATGCTAACTAAAATAAGCGAGACACAAAAGAATAAACATTGTATAATTCCACTTACACGAGGTATCTAGAATTGTCAAAATCAGACAGAACATAGACATTAGTGGGAGCTGTAGGCCTTGGGAGTTACTAATGCATAAAAAGTTTTTTTGGGGGGTGACCCAACGGTTTTTGAAATAAATAGTGATGATGGTTACACAACATTTTCAATGTAGTTAATGAAACTGAATTGTATACTTTAAAATGGTTAAAATTGTAAAAACAATCCTCCTATCTAATAAAAGAGTAATATGCAAATTGGCCGTCACTCAACACAAAAGATGGCTGCCCCCATGTGGACACAAGATGGCCACCACAAGATGGCTGGTAGGGGAGGGCAGTTGGGAGGAAACAGGCCTGCAAGGGAGGGCAGTTGGGGGCGATCAAGCTTGCAGGGAAGGGCAGTTAGGGTGACCAGGCCTGCAGGGGAGGGCAGTTAGAGGCAATCAGGCTGGCTGGGAGCAGTTAGGGGGTCATCGGGCTGACAGGCAGAAGCAGTTAGGGGCAATCAGGAAGGCAAGCAGGCAAGCAGTTGGGAGCCAGCAGTCCTGGATTGTGAGAGGGATGTCCCAGATTGGAGAGGGAGCAGGCTGGGCTGAGGGACACACACCCCTGTGCATGAATTTCATGCACTGCGCCTCTAGTGTTATATATATTTTACCACATACACAAAGATCCTATTAGGGACACCGTATGATGGAAAAAACACCAGCTTGGAATTAGAGAAACTGGGTTTGAGACCCAGCTCTGCCATTTTGTAGCTGTGATACTTTAGGCAGGTTACCCAGCCTCTTCCATTTATTCATTTGGAAAATGGAGACAATAAAACACTGTTTGTTGTGAAGAACAAAGAAGATAAAGCATATTGAATTATTATATAAGTATCTCTCAAGAATGAGTCTAATGACTCTTGCTATGTGTATATGGAAGAGGAGACTTTGGAAAAGTCTCACTTTAGGGGAGTATGAGGTTTCTCCTTTGTCTGTGTGGTCAGGTGTGAACAATGCAAAGCTCACCACGTCTGCCCTCAGAGACCCCAGACTTCCTGGAGTGCTTCTCTTCTCCACTTCACCCCGTCATTCTCCTGTCCTTTGTGAGCCCCCAATTCGCTGGTGCTCTCTCCTCTAGTCCCCATGGAGACCACCCCTTAGAAGAGATTATTTTCTCACTCAAACTGGAGTCCCTTTGTTCCCCTTCTCAGAGTGGACCTTTGTTTGGGCAGCTCTCTTTCCATGGAGGGAAAAGCTTGACCCACATAAGTTTGCTGAGTTGAACTAAAGGATATTTTTTAGGCACTGGTAGACATGAACTAATAAGTGCAAGAAATGCTGGGGGAAAGGGAGCTCTCTAAGTCTTTGTCTCTCAAAGCCAGGCAGTTAATAATCCTGAAATATTTGCTGACTAGAATCCTTTCTCTGAGCATCAGCAAAAATCTGCTTTTTAGATGCCACAAAAAAAGAAAAAAGAAAAAAAAAGACATTTTGTGACATCTAAAAAGCTAGCACCTACTCTAGGAAAGCCGGGAAGCTGTCCAAGGTCCTGAAATGTGAGTGATCAGACATACAGTACCTTCCTATTTCTCCTAATCCCAGAGCCCTGGCAACTCCAGTTCAGCCTAACTTCTTAATTGCATTTAGGAGAGGTAAGTGAAGAGATAATTCTGGGAAAGCTAGAAGCATGAGAGATAGAGACCACACAAATACCCAGAGCCTTCTGGAGAGACTTAATCACAGATGGAATGTTAAGGCCAAAACATAGTAACTTTTGTTTTGATTTTACTTTTAAATAGGAATGACCATCAATAAATCCCAAATGCCCTAAGGAAAAATAAGGAACAAGTGAAAGGAGAGAAATGGTTATGCACCAAATAAAACAATACTACACTCTGTAAACACAAACTTGTGAAACTACAACCACATAAATTGATGTGTCACTGTCAACTGAGCCATACATCAAAGGATTCAAAACTCTTTGTTTATCTTCTACGTAGGTAGAAATAGTTTAATTTTTATGGACGAAGGACAAATAGGAGTATGCCTTAGCTTGATACCATGGTCTTTCGTGTGTCTTTTTAAAATATACCCCCCCCCTTTCCCAGAAAGTTAGGAGCATGATCCTCCCTGCCTGTTTTAATCATATGTTCATTCAAGCATCTTTAGTGGAGGGTAAAAAAACTTGGCAGGAAAAATAAGTAACCTAAAACTTGTCAGGAGAGAGGGGGGCTTCTCTCTGAATATTTGGCATATATGGTGTGCAATCAAATACATACTGCCTTATGGTGGTCCTTAAGTTAGAACCTCAAGTTAGCCATAATTCTTCAAGGGGTAGTGACCATGTCTCATGTCTTCTCTCACACAAACTGACACAAACAACATCAAACACAGTAGGTGTTCAATACATGTTGGTTGTTTGACTAAAGCAAAGTAGAGATTTCACTCCGATAATGGGTTTTATTTTTAAAAATCAGGGTATTTTTATTTTTTAAATATATTTTTATTGATTTCAGAGAGGAAGGGAGAGGGAGAGGGAGAGATAGAAACATCAAAGATGAGAGAAAATTATTGATTGGCTGCCTCCTGCTTCCTCCCACTGGAGATCAAGCCCAAAACCCAGTCATGTGCCCTTGACCGGAATCGAACCTGGGACCCTTCAGTCTGCAGGCTGACACTCTATCCACTAAGTCAAAACAGCTAGGGCAGAGTATTTTTGTTTTTAAAATATCTTTTTATTGATTTTGGAGGGAAAAAAAAGAGATATAGAGAGAGAAACATCAATCAGCTACCTTCTGCACACCTCCCCGCCTCCCCA
Source organism: Lasiurus borealis (assembly GCA_004026805.1). Taxonomy (NCBI): domain Eukaryota; kingdom Metazoa; phylum Chordata; class Mammalia; order Chiroptera; family Vespertilionidae; genus Lasiurus; species Lasiurus borealis. The sequence goes on from PVJN01060357.1 coordinate 7,125, forward strand.
CTGGTGATCGAGTCCGCAACATGGGCAAGTGCCCTGGCAGGGAATCAAACCCAAGACCTCTTGGTGTCCAGGAAGACTCTCAACCAACTGAGCCACACTGGCCATGGCTAGGATATTTTTCATAGGTAAAAACTGGAAATAACACAAAGTCCAACAAGAGAATGATTTAACAAATTATAGCATATCCATATAACTGAACACTATACTCAATTGTAAAGGTAAGTAAATAGATCTATCTTATAATGTGGGGAAATGGCTACAAAGTATGAAGTGAAAAAAGAAGATCCAAAACAATATATAAAATGCATATGATTCCACATTTACAAAAAAAATTAATCTGAGAAAGTAAAAATTTTAAATCATTTCTATCTATATTCAGTAATGCCAGAAGCTCGCATGTAGCCAGGAACCAGTAAATGTTCCTTGGATGACTATGGTAATACCGAGGACTTGGAGTATTTGAAATACTCACAATGGAGTGTGAATTCTGACCTTATTCTGTTACTCCAGAGCAAGCAGGATTTTTCTATTGCTGGGCAGGAGGGCAGGGAGAGAGGCTTCATAATTAGCCCAAGTTAGGGAAGTGTTAGACTGAAGGTCATTGATTCAATCTCAGATTTGGGTGATACTTTCTTTTTTGCTTACTTTACCTATTTATCTATCTGCCTATGTATTAATAATTTCTTCTAACTTAATAAAAAATTTTAAACCTAAAGAAAGGTTATAAGATGAAGACAAACATCTATATTCACTGTTAACTTTTGACACATTTGCTTTATTTCCCCTCTCCATGTGTGTACCCTGTTTTTGCCAAAACATCTGAGAGAATGTTATATAAATCATGATATTGCAACTCTAAATACTTCAGCATGTATCTCCAAAGAACATTTGACTATTTATATACATGTATGAAAATTGTATAAACATATATTTTTTCAAAAAATTATTTCTTACTTTGAATAAGTTGCAAAAATAGTACAGAAAGTTCCCAGGTATCATCCACGCAGCTCGCTCTCCATGATAACATCTTACATAACCATAATGCATTATCAAAATGACACTGATACAACAAATGAATTCAACTACAGACCCTTTTGAATTTAGATTGCACTAGGTTTCTCAGCGTGTCTTGCTCTCAATCTCTCTCATTCCGTGAATTTTTATCACAGGTATAGATCTGAGTAACAGAACTGTTCATCACCGCAAAAAGAAAACCTCTTTATTACTCCTTGATAGTCACATCCCCTCCACAAACTAACCCATTAACCACTGATATGCCCTCTATCACTATAATTTTGTCATTTCTAGAATGTTACACTTACTACATAACATTTGAGGTTATTTTCTTTTTAAATCCTCACCCAAGGATATGTTTCTATTTACGAGAGAGAGAGAGAGAGAGAGAGAGAGAGAGAGAGAGAGAGAGAAAAGCAGACAGCTGAAAATGAAATCCTTGAAACAAAGGAGAGTGGTGAGCACTGCAAAATGCCACAGAGAGGCCACCGAGGATGTGGTATGAGGGAGAACCTGGGATTGACACACCAGTGTGTCTCAGTGCCTAAGTCTGACATCACAGGAAGATGAAGACAGGGCAATCCCTCAGGAAACCTGGCCAGCTGGAAGACTTGTGGTTTGAGGCTCCGCCAAGATCACTCCTCTGTCGAACAGCTTTTATTAAAGCCAAACTTCTTGGGCCTGTGGGGTGGGTTTGCCAAGAAAGGCGAGGAATAAGTCTCCTGGGGGAATCTCAGATAAACTGTCCAGATTGTCCAGGCCACTACCTCTTTGTTGGATCATTTGGGTCTTTTCTATATTTTCTTCTGTTCTATGTGTGTTTTGCCTTTGGAGTACTGCTTCTGTTGGTGGATGGAAGGAGAAGGAAGAGGGAAACACTGGCCATGGCATTTTGCTGATTTTTAGTAGTCCTGAATGACCTGGTTGAAATGAGATTGAAATATAGCCCAGACGTAAGATCTCCTAATTACCTGTGGTTGTTTCCACATCGCAGAGGGACAACTGTGAGCCACACTCACACTGGCCCCTGGAACCACAATCAATCAAGGTTGGTTGTATTCTCTCTCCCAACGGGCAGCTTGTACAAGGATGTGGTGTATAGTCTTCTGTAATTTCACCACTAAACCCAACTCAGAGCCTGTTGACGGTATATGTGAAGCAGTGCCACTTTATTTGATAGAACACAATGATGGCAGTAGCCCCTTACACTTTACAGCTTGCAATGCATCTTTACATGCATCAGCTAAATCTTTCATAACCTTGGGGAGGTAGATGCTATTATCTCCACATGCATAGTAAGGGGCAGAAGCCACAATTCAAGCCCATCACCTCTGACCCTGTATCCAATGATCTCTCAACTACAAACCAGTCTGCTATGTTGCTGTTGGCCAAAACTCTTCTGAAACCCACTTAAGCGTTATTCTGGCTACTTGGAAATTAATGAGACTTCAAGAATTTCCTTACTATAAGAAGCAGACTTATTCAGTGAGGAAAGAAGGTATGTTTGATGCTAGTGAATTTATGCAGAATGCTGCAACTGAGTCTCAGTTTCTTATCTGTAAGAAAGAGGAAAGGGCCACCTTGAAGAATGGTCAGAAGGAGATAAACCCATGCAAAAGTCTTGGCACAATGGCAAGCCGGCAGTATTATTCAGCAGTGTGACCACTCTTCTATTCTTCACCTCAGAGGTCTTTTCTGAGCCCAAAGCACTGAGAATTGAGTCCTTTGATCTGTGATAAGGACCCAGGTGGCAGGATGTGAAAAGGCCTGACCATCCCATGACCCAGCACAAAGCCAGGAAAGATGCTCCAAAGTCTCAAAAGAACTCCCTTTCCCTTTCCTCTGGTGGTCTGTCTGAGGTAATATCTTCTACTCAGCCCCATGAAGCTACGAGTTATCCTAGAGGTACTTCCTTGATATCCCAAGATCAATAAATGTCTTCAGTCTGAAATTCTGGAACCTACTAAACAGTTCTTCCTATTCTCTCTCCAAAGTCATAGCCATAACGAGAGAGATGATAAGCATTACTAGAGGCCAGTGCATGAAATTTGTGTACTCCCTGGGGTGGAGAGGCGCCCTCTCTCAGCTCGGTCTGCACCCTCTTGCAGTCCAGGGGCCCTCAGGGGATGTCCAACTGTTGGCTGCCCATTAGACATCCTTAGCACTACAGAGGCGGTGCTCCCCCTGTGGGAGTGCACTGACCACCAGGGGGAAGCTCCTGCAGTGAGCGTCTGCCCCCTGGTGGTGAGTGCACGTCATAGTGACCGGTCATTCTGCCATTTGGTCGATTTGCTTATTAGCCTTTTATTATATAGAATTACATAATGCAGGCCCCACACGGACTCCTCCCAGCCTCATCTTTCCAGATCCTTCTATATATATATTTTTTTCAGATCCTTCTTTGAGTACCCCAATGCACAGTAAAGGAGGCCAGTTCAGTTACCATCACGCTTCCCCATTCCACGGGAAGAGACTCTCACAAAGCACATGACGATTTACAGACTGAAATCTCAAATGCCTACTGGGCCAGACGCGTCCAGTAAAGGAAATAAAGAGGGTGGTCGTAGGTCACGGAGAGTGGCGAGGACTGTGGTGAACGAGAGAGCACACGTATACAAATGGCAGGAGCTGAGCCCATCTCCATCCTCCTAGCTCTCTCTCCTCCGTTTCTCTCCACTCAGGCCCGTGCGCACTGGACCTACCTCGCTCCTTTTTTTCCCCGGGGCGTCGCAGGCTTTCCACGCAGCCTCCCCGGCCCCTGCGGTCCCCGGAGCTGCCGTGGAGCCGCTGATGAGAGAGGTTCTCTGACGCAGACCCACTTTTCCCTTGGGAACCCCCGAGGGAGGGAACAAAGCCTGGCCCGCCGGTGGGTCCCACTCTGCCGGGGGTGGAAAAAGAGGGTCCTATCCTCGGGAGCTCCGGGGATGGGGACAGGCCGAGGGGACACCTCCCAGAAAAACCCTAGGACCGGGTCCAGGGAAGCGACAGAACCGGGTGGCGTCCGGATGACAAATCCCAGTCGTTTAGGGACCGCGGCGCTCCCGTCATTTCCGAACCAGACTTTCCGTGGGGAGGGGACACTCGGGAGAGGGGGCGGCTCCCACGCAAATGACCGTCCCGGCGGCCCGAGGTCTGCCGTGCGCGCGCGCGCGCAGCTGCGGTCACCGCGGAGCCTCCCCGCCCGCATCCAGATGCCCCCCCTCCCACTCCCCGCGCCCGGCCCGCAGCCGAGCTCCGCCCCCAACGCGCCGCCCCAACCCCCACCCGCGCCTTAAAACCGGCGCACACCGCCCCGCCGCGCCCGCCCCGCCCGCCCCGCCGCCCGGCGCACCTCTCCTCGCCTTTGTGTCCGCAGCCCCCGTCGCTGTCCCGGCGCCGCCGCCCCGGCACCATGAGTTTCAGCTCGGAGCACTACCTGTGCGGGCCCTCTTCCTACCGCAAGGTGTTCGGGG
>PVJN01060358.1:0-11590 GCA_004026805.1 Lasiurus borealis
AGGGACACGGCGTCCGTCCTCCGGCGCCCCCCCCCCCCCCCGAGCCTGGACGGTGGCTCCCAGCGGCCAAAAGGCGTCGGCCCTTACGTTGTTTACCGCGTCCGCGCGCGCCGCCGCCGGAAGTTCACGCGGGCCTCGCAGCGACAAAGCGAATATAATAGTCCGGAACCTCGCCGGCCCGCGTGCAATGCCCTCTTTGGCGAAAGGTTCGGAGGCAGCTGTAGGGAGTGGGCACGCTGCATGCGAGAACGTATTTGCCAATGCCAGCTCAGAAAAGGGTTTAGCCGGTGTGGCTCAATGGATAGAGCATTAGCCTGCGGACTGAAAGGTCCCAGGTTCGATTCCCGTCAAGGGCATGGACCTTGGTTGCGGGCACATCCCCAGTGGGGGGAGTGCAGGAGGCGGCTGGTCGATGTCTCTCTCTCATCGATGTTTGTGATTTTTTATCTCTATTCCTTCCTCTCTGTGAAAAATCAATAAAATATATTTTTTTAAAAAAGAGAAAAGGGTTTAATCTCCAGCATTTACAGGGAACGTCAGACAACTGAACAAAAGGAAGATAAACAATCAGATCAGAAAATGGGCAAAGGACCTAAACAGATAGTTTTCGAAGGAGGACATGCAGAAGGCCACGAGACACATGAAAACATGCTCAAAGTCACTGATCATCAGAGAGATGCAAATCAAAAAACAACAACAATGCGGTGCCATCTCAGAGGGGCTATCACCAGCAAATGGACAAGTGGATGTGGAGGAAAAAGGAACCCTCGTGCACTGCTCATGGGAATACAGAGTGGAAACAGGATGGAGTTTCCTCCAAATTTTAAAAAGGGAGCTCCCATTTGACCCAGTGATTCCAGTCCTAGGAATATATCCCAGGGAACTAGAAACACCCATCAGGAAGGATATATGCACCCCTGTGTTCATAGCAGCACAATTCACCACAGCTGAGATTTGGAAACAGCCTAAGTGCCCATCAGCAGATGAGTGGATTAGAACATGGTGGTATAGCTACACAATGGAATACTATGCTGTAGTAAAAAAAAGGGGGGGAATTCTTACTATTTGCAACAGCATGGATCAACCTGGAGAACATGATGCTAAGTGCAATAAGCCAGTCGGAGGTAGATAAATATCACATGACCTCACTCATTTGTGGGATATAATGATCCACACGTAAACTGATGAACACAAATAGAGCCAGAGATAAGGTAACACTGAACAGACCGTCCAACCTCAGAGAGAAGGCAGGGGAGGGGCGTTAGAGAGCAGCCAAAGGATTTGTATGCATCCAGATTAGCTTGACTGACGGACACACACACTAGAGGGATTGGGGCTTATCCTGGAGGCGGGGGCATAGAGGAGGGGAGGGGAGATTGGGGAAAAGAAGACATGCAATATGTATATATATAAAATATATAAACAAAACTAAAAATAACAGCAGTGGAAGGAACGAGAGATGGGGGCCTCCCTGCGGAAGGGAGAGGGATAGAGAGCTAGAAACATCGATGAGAGAGAGACATCTATCAGCTGCCTCCTGCACACCCCCTTACTGGGGATGTGCCTGCAACCAAGGTACATGCCCTGGACCAGAATTGAACCTGGGACCTTTCAGTCCGCAGGCCGATGCTCTATCCACTGAGCCACACCCCTTAGGGCGAGAGGCTGTTTCTTAAAGACATCAGGCGACAGGGGGCAGCAATGGCCCGGGCTCCCACGTTAGGTGTGGAGACAGGGGACCAGCTGACCTCTGTGTGATGGGGCTCCAGAGTTCTAGCAGTGCCCCCCTCCACACCCCGACTCCCCACCGTCCTGGCTAAGGCAGTGGCTTCACCTGGCAGGTCGGCTCCCTGGGGTGACTCGGGGAGCCATCCCTGCAAGAGGCTTCCTGAGCCCGGAGCCTGCTCTTCCAGCCTCACCAACCCACGTACACGCCTCCATTTGCCTGCATTGACTCTCTTTCCGCTTAAAATACCTGCACCGGTTTCCTCTCACATTGAATTGAGCTGAAGGACGAGCCTTTGGCTTCCCAAGTGAGCCAGCTCTGCGGAGAAGCGCCCAGCACAGCCCGCCGCCCGCCAACCTAGGAGCCAGTGGCTCACGGTTTGACTCCAGCCCCGGTGGGGGGCGTGCAGGAGGCAGCCCACCCATGATTGACTCTCCTCATGGATTCTCTCTCTCTCTCTCTCTCTCTCTCTCTCCCTTCCTCTCTGAAATTGAAGAAGAAAAGTGCCAAAACACTTTTTATCTAGAAAGTATCTATGTTCATTTCCATCTTTGAAAGAATTAAGTGACATTGAAACTCCACCTGTCAGGGGTTTAAAATGTGGACAAAGACTTGTCTGTTGTAGGGGTTTTCTTTTCTAAGTCAGGGGACGGGAATTCAAATGCCTTCAGGGATCGGCCAGTCTGTGGGAATGACAGATGGCACCAGCTTAAGGCAGGAGGGAGAGGGAGGACGGTGTCAAACTGCACCCTAGATGCTGGACCCAAGTACATTCAGCTCCGGTTTTTTGAAAAACACACAGTGGTGGCCACGCCAAAAGCATAGCCAGAAGCCATCTGTAGCGTATGTTTTACAAACGTAGCTGCTCTCTCAAACACTTTAAAAAGAGCCAGTGCTGCCGAAACCGGTGTGGCTCAGTGGATAGAGCTTCTGCCTGCGGACTAAAGGGTCCCAGGTTCCATTCCGGTTGAGGACACGTACATTGGTTGCGGACATATCCCCAGTAGCGGGTGTGCAGGAGGCAGCTAATCGATGTTCCTAACTCTCTATCTCTCTCCCTTCCTCCTCTCTGTAAAAAATCAATAAAGCCGAGACCAGTTTGGCTCAGTGGATAGAGCGTCGGCTTGCGGACTGAAAGGTCCCAGGTTCGATTTTGGTCGGGGGCATGTACCTTGCTTGCAGGCACATCTCCACTGTGGGGCGTGCAGGAGGTGGCTGATCGATGTCTCTCTCCCATCGATGTTTCTGACTTTCTATCTCTCTCCTTTCCTCTCTGTAAAAAATCAATAAAATATATTTTTTAAAAAAATCATTAAAATACTATATTGAAAAGAAAAGAGCCAGAGCTGACCGCAGGCCGCGCTCTAAGCACGGGCACGTTCCTTCCTCGCCCAGGCCTTCCTGGCATCCTGGTCAGGGCTGCGCCTTAGGGGTCGATCCGCTCTCTCTCAGGATGAAGACGGTCGAGACAAATGTGTGCCTCAAAATCATTTGGGTCAGTTTGTGGTTTAGACTCTTTTATTATTTATTTTCATTGATTTTAGAGAGGAAGGGAGAGGGTGTGAAAAATAGACACATCAATGATGAGAGAGAATCATGGATCGGCTGCCTCCTGCACGCCCCACACTGGGGATCAGGCCTGCAACCCAGGCATGTGTCCTCACCGGGAATCAAACTGTGACCTCCTGGTGCATAGGTCGATGCTGAATCACTGGATCACACGGGGAGGATGGAACGGCAGGGAGGGGGGGGGGGAGGAGAGAGACAGACCTAGTTGGTTTGGCTCCATGGATAGAGCGTTTGTCTGTGGACTGAAGGGTCACGGTTTGATTCTGCTCAAGGGCATCAAGGGCACAGGCCTGAGTTGCAGGCTTGATCCCCAGTGGAGAGCATGCCGGAGACAGTGATCCATGATTCTCTCTCATCATTGATGTTTCTCTCTTTCCCCTCCCTTCTGCTCTGTGTGTGTGTGTGTGTGAATTTGTGGAGGTGTTTTCTTTATTTTATTTTATTTATTTATTTTATTGGTTTTCTACAAAGAGGAAGCGAGAGGGAGAGAGAGTTAGAAACATTGACGAGAGACAAACTAGTCAGGGCAAATATATTTAGAAAATAACAAGAGGAAGAGAGATGATGCTGAAACCAGTTTGGCTCAGTGGAAAGAGTATCGGTCTGTGGACTGAAAGGTCCCGGGTTTGATTCTGGTCGGGGGCATGTACCTTGGTTGCGGGCACATCCCCAGTGGGGGGCGTGCAGGAGGCAGCTGATCAATATTTCTCTCTCATCAATGTTTCTAACTCTATCCCTCTCCCTTCCTCTCTGTAAAAAATCAATAAAATATATTAAAAAAAGAAAAGAGAGAGAGATGAGGAGCAAACAGAAATTGCTCGCTTTCTCCCACAGGCCCCACCGTCCCGTCCACCCCTCCCTGCTCAGGACGGTGCAGAGACTCAGTGGCTCCACACATCCGGCCAGGCCCTCCCACAGACCTCCACCACCAGCTCGGAGTGGAGCCAACCTGGGCCAGACCCTCTTCCTCCTTTCTGCCTCACTTCCCTCTTCCTCGCTCTCTCTCTCATCAGGCATTAGCTCATTTGTGTTTAGAGGAACCCATACAAAAGCAAGGGGTGATTTTAAAATATATATTTGTATTGATGTCAGAGAGGAAGGGAGAGGGAAAGCTAGAAACATCAGTGAGGAGAGAGAATCATGGACCGGCTGCCTCCTGCACACCCCTCAGTGGGGATGGAGCCCGTCGCCCTGGCCTGTGCCCTGACAGGGAATGGATCCCTGACCCTCTGGTTCATGGGTTGACACTCAACCACTGAGCACGCCAGCCGGGCAGGGGACCCACCTCTTAATACCACCATCTGGGGACCAAGATTTCAGCCTCTGCGTCGGAGGGAAGGCGGACACTCCGCCCAGGGGTGGTCTATGGCAACAGCATAGGAGAGCGACACGCAAGCGGCCCCCCGTGGAAGTGAGGTCCCCAGGCCCTGCGGCCCGATGTGCCAGGAAGCGGACACTTCTCCTTCCACACAATCACGGCTCCTCTCTGCCGCCTGCCCACAGGCAGCTCTTCCGCCCAGCCAGCCCTGACGGGGGGGATCCCCAGCCCCCACCAGCCTTCCTCCCACTCCCGACCTTCACGTCTCTCTGCTCCGACCCACGGCTGAAGCGAGACGAGTGCTCGTCCCAGATGCTTCTTTAAGACTGGGGTTTGGGCTTGTTGTATTTTTTACATTTTTTTTATGGGGATGACATTGGTTAATAGGCCTGCAGTCCTTTTTTTAAATAATATATTTTATTGATTTTTTTTTTTTTTTTTTACAGAGAGGAAAGGAGGATAGTTAGAAACATTGATGAGAGAGAGACATCGATCAGCCGCCTCCTGCACGCCCCACACTGGGGATGTGCCCGCAACCAGGATACATGCCCTTGACCAGAATCGAACCTGGGACCTTTCAGTCCAAAGGCCAACGCACTATTTACTGAGCCACACCGGTTTTGGCCCCATTTTTTTTTAATTATTATGAAAAAATGCTGATATTACGGAAGGACCCAGAATAGTATAACAAACTCCCCTGGTCCCATCGCACAGCTGCAACGGTTATTAACAGGACGCCCCGTCCTCACTCACTCCTATTCCCAGTCACCCACCCTCCCAGCGGCTTGTTTGAAAGCCATTCACAGACATTATGTCATCTTACTCTTACCCGGGGTACCGGTTAATAATGCGGATTTTTCCCAATAGGTGGAGTTATGCATCTGCTGATATAGATGCGATCTGATATGTATGTTATTTTTGTTGTATGGACAATAAGCTTCAAAACTTCATATGTCAAGCCAAAACCGGTTTGGCTCAGTGGATAGAGCGTCGGCCTGCGCACTGAAAGGTCCCAGGTTCGATTCTGGTCAAAGGCATTGTATCTTGGTTGTGGGCACATCCCCTATAAGGGTCGTGCAGGAGGCGGCTGATTCGTATTTCTCTCTCATTGATGTTTCTAACTATCCCTCTCGCTTCCTCTCTGTAAAAAAATCAATACAATATATTCAAAAATAGACACATTATAACATAAATACATTTTCATAAAAAAAAACACTTTGTATTTAAAAACAAATAAATGCTGAAACCTTTTTGGCTCTGTGGATAGAGCGGTCGGCCTGCGGACTGAGGGGTCCCAGGTTCGATTCCGGTCAAGGGCATGGACCTTGCTTGCGGGCACGTCTCCACTGCGGGGCGTGCAGGAGGCGGCTGATCGATATCTCTCTCTCATCAATGTTTCTGACTTTCTATTGCTCTCCCTTCCTCTCCGTAAAAAAAAAAAAAATCAATAAAATACATTTTAAAAAATCAGTATATTTAAAAAAAGGGGTGGGGAAGCAGGAGGCTGGGGACCAGGAGAGCCAGACGCGCTGGCCGCGCCTCCTCCCTAAAGTGGTCCAAGCCACAGCGGCCGGGCCGCCGCCAATGGACCCCTGGACCCGTGCGCCCCTCTCTCTCTGGGGGTGGGGGTGGGTGGGAGGCGGGCGCCTTTCCTAGGGCGCAGGCCTCGGCTCCGGCTCCGGCGGGTCCGCCTCGCTTCCTTCCTCCTCCCCAGGATGGGTCGTCCCTCCCGGAGTCCACCTCCCCCAACCCCTCCATCTCTCCCCAAAGCTTCCCCCCGACCATCATCATCCAGGACCACCGACCCCTCCCCATCACTGTGGCCGCCGTCTCCCCTCTCCTCCGGGGGGAGAGGCGGGCAGCCTGGAACCCCCTCCTTTCCCGGGGAACAAGGGGATGGGGGCGGGGAGGAGCCAGGACCCGGCCGGGACCCGGGATCCAGGAGGCGGCGGTGCGTCGGGACGCGCGGGGGACGCGCCGGGCCGGGTGGAGCCGGGGACGCGCGGGGGGCGCACGGAGCCGGGCGGACCCGCTGCCCGTGGGAGCCCCAGCGCGCCCTCGGGCGGAAGCAGCCGGACGCGCCCCCTCGCCGGGCGGCCGGGGAGGAGGACCTGGGCGGGGCGCGCGGCATCCTCCCTCCCTCCCTCCCTCCCGCGGCGGCGGGTGGAGCGGGGACTCGGTCACCGGGTCGGGCCGCCGCCGCCGCCGCCAAAGTTTCCCCCGGAGCCGCGGCGGCCGCCCTTCCTTCCTCCTTCCCCCTCCCCCGGGGCGACGAGCCGTTTCCGCGGGCAGCGGGGCCCCCCCTCTCCGTCGCCAAAGGATCCCCGCGGCGCCGCCTCCTCCTCTGCGCGCAACTCGGATTCCCAACTTGGGAGGCGCCGCGGGGCTGCGCACGCGCGCGCCTGCCTCGCCTCCTCCGCCGCCGCCGCCGCTACAGCCTCTCCACCCCCCCACCCCCGCCCCCAGCGACTGGGGAGCAGCAGGATCCGGCACCCGCACCCCGATCGCCGCTCCTCGGACACCCCCACCCGCCGCGCCCCCAACGCCGATGCCGGCTGTCCACCCGGGGCGCCCCCGCTACTAAAGCGCGGCCGGAGGGGGCCCCGGGCAAGTTTGGGGGAGTTTGCGCTAGTTGGCGGCGGGGTGCGGGGGACGCGGGGGGCGCGGGGGGCCATGGAGGAGGAGGAGGAGGAGCGGCGGCGGCTGCGCGGGCCGGCGGCGGCCCCGGCGGCCGCGGCGCTGGACAAGAACGTGGCCGAGCTGACCGTCATGGACGTGTACGACATCGCGGCGCTGGTGGGCCACGAGTTCGAGCGCGTCATCGACCAGCACGGCTGCGAGGCCATCGCGCGCCTCATGCCCAAGGTCGTGCGCGTCCTGGAGATCCTGGAGGTGCTGGTCAGCCGGCACCACGTGGCGCCCGAGCTGGACGAGCTGCGCCTCGAGCTGGACCGCCTGCGCCTCGAGAGGATGGACCGCATCGAGAAGGAGCGCAAGCACCAGAAGGTGCGGGGAGGGGTGGGGAGGAGCCCATCCGAGCAAAAGGGGGGTTGGGGGAGACCCCCTTTCGCCTGGGGTGCGCCCTCTCCATCTCCCCGATCCCCCCAGTACAGGAATGAATTCGGGGACCAGTGGAGAGCCGATGGCACGCATGGGATGGCAGGTGCAGGGAGGGAGGCCCTGGACCCCCCTCTTCCTGGTCCAGCCGGCTAGCAGGCCCAGGACACCTGCCCGGGTCCACCCCCGGAGAATCAGGGCATTCCCACCTCCCAGTGCGGGAAGTAATGCAGGGACCAGAGGAGAGCCGATGGCCATGCACGGGATGGCAGGTGCAGGGAGGGAGGCCCTGAACCCCCCTCTTTCTGGTCCAGCCGGCCGGCCAGGCGGGGGACACCTGCCCGGGTCCACCCCCAGAGAGTCAGGGCACCTCCCACCTCCCAGTGCAGGAAGGAATGCGGGGACCAGAGCAGAGCCGATGGCCATGCACGGGATGGCAGGTGCAGGGAGGGAGGCCCTGGACCCCCCTCTTCCTGGTCCAGCCGGCTAGCAGGCCGGGGACACCTGCCCGGGTCCACCCCCCGCCCCCCGAGAGTCAGGGCACCTCCCACCTCCCAGTGCGGGAAGGAATGCGGGGACCAGAGCAGAGCCGATGGCCATGCACGGGATGGCAGGTGCAGGGAGGGAGGCCCTGGACCCCCCTCTTTCTGGTCCAGCCGGCCGGCCAGGCGGGGGACACCTGCCCAGGACCACCCCCCTGACCCTGGAGAGTCAGGGCAGTTCTGGGGAGTCAGACCCGCCCCAGTTCCGATCCCACCCGGAGCATGAATAGGTTTGTGGCCTCAGGTGAGTGATGGCTTAGCTGACTCTGAGCTTTATTTCCTGGCGTCTGGCGTGTCACATGGTGACAGTAACAGGACGCGCGGCTTCTAATGAGTCTTGGGGAGATAGCATCTAAACGGGTGCTCGGGTCATGTTAACTTTTTTTTCACCAGTGCAATGGGCTCCCTGCCCTTCCCCGTCACCCAGGAAGAGGAGATGCAGACCCTTCTTTGCATTCTATGCCTCAGGGTCCCCCAGAGAGCAAAGGGGGTGTGACTTCCAGGCCCTGGGCCACCCTCCCACTCCTCCATCCCTGGGTTCCCATTTGCAAATTGCTTCCCACGCTTCCTCCTGGGTCATTAACTGTCTGGGAAGGTGCTTCCTCCTTCTTGATCTTATCTTCCGTTCTCACAGAGGCCTGTGAGGTTGGAGGTGGGAATGGTCTGCATTTTAGGGATGAAAGAAATGAGGGGGTGGGGGGTTGGGCGGAGAGAGAAAGGACTTGTCCCAAACTAGTGCTGAGAGAGCTCGGTCCTCAGTGAAGATAGTTCTAGTGTCTCTCTCGTGGTTTAAATTGGGGAAAAGATGCCCACCGGCGGGGCTCCGGGGTTGAGCGTCAGCCTAGGAACCAGGAGGTCAGGGTTCGATGCCCGGTCAGGGCACAGGCCCGGGTTGTGGGCTCCATCCCCAGTGGGGGACGTGCAGGAGGTAGCTGGTCCATGATGCTCTCACGTTATGGATGTTTCTCTCTCTCCCCCCCTCTCCCTTCCTCTCTGAAGTCAATAGAAATATATTTTTAAAAAGTAAATTGGGGCTGAATCCGATGTGGCTCAGTGGATAGTGCGTTGGCCTGCAGACCGAAGGGTCCAGGGTTCGATTCCGGTCAAGGGCATGTACCTTGGTTGCGGGCACATCCCAGTGGGAGGTGTGCAGGAGGCGGCTGATCGATATTTCTCTCTCGTTGATGTTTCTAACTCTCACTCTCCCTTCCTCTCTGTAAAAAATCAATAGAATATATTTTTTAAAAAATTTTAAAAAGTAAACTGGGGGAAGGCCATGGTTTGGGACAGATGTAAAGCTAAGCCCCTCCCCTGTGAACACCAATCCCCATGGGCTTCAGCCTCGCCTCCCCTCCCCTCCCAGCCAGGCGTCCAGTGCAGCCCCGGTACCTGGAGCAGAGGAAGTGGGGGACTGGTTTCCTGTCCAGCCCTCAGCTCCCGAAGCTCCTGCCAGACCCCTTCCGACAGGGAACAGGGGGAAACGCCTTTTCTCAGGGCGCAGGTGCCTGACGGCACTGCTTGCTGTGTGGCCTCAGGAAATGCTCTGTGCCTCTCTGAACCTCCCCGCAGGCCATCACCTATGGTGTCTGCAGTCTTACCCTGAGGGGAGCGGAGAGCACCTGAGTGTGAGGGTGGACTGGGTTTGTCCGTAGGTCCCGGTGCCCCGGGGTGTCAGGAAGGAAACTCCAGCTCCCAGGAGTTAGGCAGCCTTTCCCAGGTCACCCTGCCAGCCGGACCACACCCTGGCGCTGCGTGCCACGGTTCCCGGGGCAGGGACGGTGGAGCCGACGGCCTGGCTCCCAGCCCTCCCCCTCACGGGCTGTGTGATCGTGGGCAGCTCACCTCGCCTCTCCGTGCCTCAGTGTCCACAGCTGTGAAATGGGACGACAGTACCCGTCTTGCAGGGTGGCGGTGAGGACGGTGGGAGCTCGTGTGTATAAAACGCTCGGGACAGAGCTCAGCTCATGGTCTTTAGGCCCCGAGAGGTTTTCCCCAGCAGCGGGGACCCCACCTCCATTCCAGCACCCCTACTTCCGGCCCCAGGGGGCTCCATCTCTCAGAGAGGGAAGAATCTTTGAAATCTCAATAGCTGTTTTTTTTTTTTTTAATGTATTGACTTCAGAGAGAAAGGGAGAGGGAGAGAGAGAGAAATCTCAATAATGAGAATGAGTCACTGACCAGCTGCCTCCTGCACGCCCTCTACTGGGGATTGAGCCCACAATCAGACATGTGACCTGGCCGGGAATTGAACCCTGACCTCCTGGTTCCTAGGTCGATGCTCAACCCCTGGGCCACACTGGCCCGGCCCCTCATGCCTCTTAACAGGGACCAAGGTCACACAGGGGCCTGGCACCCAGGTCCGCACCCCAGCTTTGGTCCTACAGCGAGGAGGCCCTCGGAGACTGCGGAGGCCAGCAGGCTGGGGGCGCCGGAATGCCCGGCCAGCTGCCCCATCTGCGGCCAGGAAGCCAGCACCCGGGAAGCCAGCACCTGCTCAGGGCGGGCGTGTTTATCACCCCCGAGGGGGGCTCATCCGTCCCAGGACCGACCACAGCCTTGTCCCGGCCGGCCCCGGCCTTTCAGTTGTGTTCCTGGGAGCTGAGGGCCTCCCCTCACTCCACTCCACCCCACCCCACCCCGAAGTCTCAGAGGCTCTGCAAGGTGTTATTTCCATCAGGTGGAAATGTCCTTTTTTAAAATATATATATATTTTTTTATTGATTTTTTTTACAGAGCGGGAGAGGGAGAGAGAGTTAGAAAATCGATGAGACAGAAACACCTATCAGCTGCCTCCTGCACACCCCCCTCTAGGGATGTGCCTGAAACCAAGGCATATGCTCTTGACCAGAATTGAACCTGGGACCCTTCAGTCCACAGGCTGACGCTCTATCCACTGAGCCACACAGGTTTCAGCAAGGAAAATGTCCTTGATCTTCTCCCTCCCTCCTTTTCTTCTTCCCTTCCTTCCTTTCTTCCTCCCTCTTTCCTCCCTGGTTACTGAGTCAGCAAGCCCAGTGATGATCACAGCATGCTCTGCTCCCCCTAGGTGACCTGTGACAGGTGGGGGGGAGAGCTGGTTCCTCACTGGTGGGGGGTGGGCAGTGGGAAGCAGGAAACACGAGGTGTTAGAAAGCAGCGGCTGTGTGGGCCCAGTTGCATGTAATGCCTGTAGTACATACTGTTTATTGGTTAACTAGAAATATTCATTCAGTACCTACTGTGTGCCTGACGCTGTTCTAGGAGAGAGCAGTGACCACAGTAGGTGAGGTCTTGGCCCTCAGGGACCCATATTTCCAGCACAGTGTGTCCCATGGAAATACAGTAATGGGAAGACACAGAGGCGGTCAATTTTCATAACATACCTTTAAAAAAAATACT
>PVJN01060359.1:0-11590 GCA_004026805.1 Lasiurus borealis
GGCAGCCTGAAGGGCAGACCATACTGTGCAGTGCCAGCAGGAGAGGAGCATGCAGAGGGACAGGCTTTTCCCTCTCTGTGGCCTGTGCCTTTCTTCACTGAACCTAGCTCATAGGACCTTTCGGATACAGACACTTACCCATGGCTAAGGTGTGGGAGAAGTTGTAGACTGGTGAAATATGGGGAGATAAGGGGGTGCACGAGAAGTGGCAGTGAGGTTAGAGCTGAGTCAAACCTGAGCCAGGGACCTGGGCAGACATTTTGTCCTGAAGAGATAGCTCCTTCCTCTAGTCTCCAGGAAACCAATACAGACTCACCTAGATTTCACCCTGAATGGCATAAAGGATTTTTAAAAAAATCTAAATAGTTCCTGAGAGTCCAAAAGGAGTGCCTTAAAAAGAAGCCTTCGGGGGGGGGGGGGGGGATGGCTATGGAAGACAGGGACATGTCCGGAGCCTTGTTGCTAAAGCAGACAGAACAGCTTAGGGTCCCACTGGGAGTGTTTGTTGGCAAGTTAAGGGACATTTATCCTCCAGGAGAAGGTGGGGACTGCTGGACGGGGCTCCCCTAACCAGGCAGCCCCACTGCCACGGGGTTTATTCCTCCGGAGCCACCAGCGCGAATGCAGAGACCAGGCCATCATTCAGGATGTTTTACCGAACAATGAAAAGCTACAGCTGCGGAACCCACCAGAAAGCCGGGGGACCCAGAACACCGCTCCCAAATTGGAGCAAGCACTCGGATTCAGAGGAGCTCCACACACCTCATGGAAAGGTCAGATTTCCCCTGGGATAAGATGAGGTCTCTGGTCCCGCAGAATAGAGAGACGAGCACATTGTGGGAACTGGACCTCCAGAAATCCATGGATTTTCGGCAGGGCGAGATCCCTGAATGTGGAGGTGGCCCGCAGAGCTGTTAACAGAGGGGAGCTCTAGAAAGCAACCCATTTTGATCTGAGGAAGAAGGACAGCCTGGGAGTTATTAAGGTGTCCCAGCTGCTTGAAGAGGAGCTGGGAAAGGGGAGAGCACAGACTGCACTCTTTCCTCTTCAGACCCTGGCTCACACAATTGGGGACATCCTAAGAACTGCAGGGGAAAGTTGTTTTTCTGGAACCTGGGGATCAGAGAGCAGAATAACCATCAGAGAATCAACCCTGGGGAAACCCACTCCCACAAACCGGTATTGAGTACCACAGAGAAAACAGGCTCTAAGCACAGGCTAGAGAGGACCTATAGTCTCAGAGGTCAATTCTGAAACACTGCCACCCAGGGGCTAACTCACAAATTGACTCTCCACTAAGCAGAAGTAGAATGAAGGGAACTGCAATGTTGTCCTGACTGGGAAACAGGTGTGCCAAACAGAACAACAGAAGAAATGTATGACCTCCACTACTGCCCATTCTATTTTTTTTTTCATCATTTAATTAAAAAACTAATTTTTTTCTTTTTTCCTCAATTGATGTTACCTATTTAATTATTGCATTTTTATTTTCAACCAGTATTTTTACTACTACTATTTTACCTTTTTGAAAATAAGAAGTGTCTTTTTATGTTCTCTTTATCTTACTTTGGGATTAGAGTTCTACAGTCTATTTTTCAGCTTTCCTTTAGCATCATTATACTCTATCTCAACTCTACCTTTATGCCAACACTCTCTTCCTAACTTTTTTATTTTGTTGTCTTGTTTCTCTTACCC
Source organism: Lasiurus borealis (assembly GCA_004026805.1). Taxonomy (NCBI): domain Eukaryota; kingdom Metazoa; phylum Chordata; class Mammalia; order Chiroptera; family Vespertilionidae; genus Lasiurus; species Lasiurus borealis. The sequence goes on from PVJN01060359.1 coordinate 1,696, forward strand.
TTTTCCAACTTCAGATTTTCCCTATTCTTCCTTTTTACCTGGTTAAAACTTCACCCCACTTACATAACTAATTTTGAATCCCCTACACCAAGTCCATACATACCTCTCTCTTCTCTATCTTCACTATCCAAAAAATTGTTTTTCTCTATGTCCTTTTGTTCCTGTTTGCTTGAACATTGATTATATCGATTTTTTATACTTTTTTGTGAGATTGTTTTTGCTTATTCTACTTCTTTTATTTTGATTTTTGTTTGCTTTGTTTTTGTTTATTTTTTACCTCTGTTCTCCCTCACCTCCCTTGATATTGGTTGTTATTTGTAATTAGTATTGTACTTGTTGCTGGCATTTGTTGAGATTAGTGGCTATTCTATTGGAGTTTTCTCCTCATATATATAATTTGTTCCCATTTTCTTCCTTATTCTCTTTCATTTCTCTCTTGCTTTTTTTTTCTTTCTCCTTTCTACTTTTTCTTGTTCTCTTTCTTTTTATTTTTCCTCTTTTTGTCCCTTCTCCCAAATTCATTTTGGCACTACTTTCTTTTCTATTTTTCTCCTTTCTCTCTTATTTTTTTTCTATTTACCTCTAATTTGTCTTTCACTGGTGGTCACCTTACTTGTAGTTATTAACATCATGAATATATTTCTATTCAGTGCCTTGTGTGTTGTACTTGGTCATGTTGTATTTTGTGCCTTTACATCAATGCAGGAGAGAGAACTACATAACCAAACACCCAGAGAAGAAAGACCATGGGCAGAGGAAGAAAGAGCCCGTATATAAAATAAAAGCAGGCAACACCAGTAAAGGAAGTAAACGAAATAGAAGCAAACAACTTGCCAGAGAAAGAGTTCACAGAAATGGTCATAAGGTGGCTGAAAAGAATGGAAGACAAATTTGACAATATGAGTAAGAACAAAGAGGAAATTATAAATAATCAAGAAGAAGTGAAAAATGACATCGCAGGTGTAAGAACTCAATAGAAAGCATCAAAAGTAGGCTAGAAAGAATAAGCAGAGGGAGGAGTTGCAGATGACAGCAGCTGGCAGGATGGAGGTGAGGGAAAGGAAGTGAGGGGACAAAAGGAGAATGTATGGGTGTGTGTGGTGGGTGTGTGATTGAATGAGGGACAGTTGAATCTCATGGGAGCAGTAAGGGGTGGCAGTCTAAGCTCTCTTAGACAAGAAGAGACTGCCATCACAGCTTTCACTCCCCGAACTACAGGACTCGTGCGTGGAGCCCACGTTGTCTTGAAAGGAAAAACAGCCTTTCTTTGGGAAATCACCAATGCCGCCAGCCAGACAGGCATTGGAGTTATCCTGCAACTCAACAGCCACTCTAGCCAGAGTCCCGCAGATGCGCAGACCCTGGGACCTCTGCCTCCAAAGCAGTGAGTGCAACCTCCCACTCCCCAGCGACATCTACGCAACTGCGGCAGTGGCCCCACAGGGTTCCGGGCTTGCGATCTCCCAGGTCACTGAGTGTGCACGGGTCACTGAGTGTTTGTGCACCGAGTGCTTGCACCACAGTTTCGGCTATGCCACGGTTTCAGCTGCAGCTACACACTAGTACTAGCCTGCAGAACTCCTGGGTCAACGCGTTTCCCAGTCTTCACTGTGCCTTTGCGCAAAGTTGCGAAGCACCCTAGTTCCTGTGTTTGCATGTCAAGGTTGTCCCATCTGTGGAGCCCTAGGACCTGGATTTGCGTGCCCTGGTCACCCTGTCTATAGTGTGCCCTCCTATCTGGTTTGTGGAACCCCCTGGTCACCAGTGTTTGGGTGCACCCTCGAAGCCACCACCCAAAGCGGGTTTTCAGCAGCATGTTTCTGACAGTCCACCCCTAAATAGTGCCTGAGAGCCATGGGGAGCACCATGGGTGTGATTATATATATATATATATATATATATATATATATATAGTTGATTTTTCACAGAGAGGAAGGGAGTGGGATAGAAAGTCAGAAACATCGATGAGAGAGAGACGTTGATCAGCTACCTCCTGCACACCCCACACTGGAGATGTGCCCGCAAGCAAGGTACATGCCCCTGACCAGAATCAAACCCAGGACCTTTCAGTCTGCAGGCTGATGCTCTACCCACTGAACCAAACCTGTCTCGGCTGGGTGTAATTTTTTAACTCTAGACACCACAGCCATGACATTCTAGGATGTAGGGCCCTGAAACACATCACCCCGACAGGTCCTTGGTGCCACTGTGTATCCCCGCTGGGCATGCATGATCTCATTTTAGGGTGCAAAACAGCAAAAATAGGGACACTCCTCTTCACAGCTGCCGACTTCTAAACAGCACAGTTGGGCTACTCAACCTCACAGATCTACATCAAGAGAACACATATAGCTCAAGTAGGAAACTACAATAAATTAACAAACACAGGAGAACTGAGAGAATACACCAGTAGCACCATCCCCCCCAAAAAAAAACAAAAAAAAAAACTTCAGTACTAAAGCAATTGGATCTATAATTGAAACATTTCAGGAAATCATGGGAAGACGTAAAAGCGATCCCCAAAGTAAAGAAGAAAAGGAATCATCAGAAAGGGAGTTAGATGAAATTGAAGCCAGCAGCCTTCCAGAGAAAAAATTTAGAGTAATGGTTTTAAGGATGTTTAAGTGGATGGAAGACAAATACACACAACTCAATGACAATATCACACAACTCAAGGAGAACTATAAGGAGCTGAATGAGAATGTCACCAACATGAAACGAAACCAAGAGGAGATGAAGAACCACATAGCTTCAATAAGGAATACAATGGAAGGCCTAAACAGTAGATGAGAAGAGGCTGAGGACCGCATCAGCAAATTAGAAGACAAGGTAGGAAAAAACACACAAACACAGCAACAACTGGACAAAAGACTTAAAAAACAAGAAGAGAACCTAGGGGGCTTTGGGACAAAACAAAATGAAACAACATATACTTAATTGGGATACCAGAAGGAGTAGAAGAGAAGCAAGGAATAGAAAACCTATTTGAATAAATAATAACAAAATTTCCTGGATATTGGCAAGGAAAAAAATATGCAAGTCCAAGAAGTACACAGAGTTCCAAACAAGCTGAACAACCAAAAACCAACACCAGGACACATCATAATTAAACTGGTGAACACTAAAGACAAAGTAAGAATCTTAAAAGCTGCCAGAGAGAGACAGAAAGTTACCTACAAGGGCTCTCCTATTAGAATATCAACTGATTTCTCAACTGACACGCCAGGCCAGAAGGAAATGAAATGAAATATATAAAGTGATGCAAAACAAGGATCTGAACCCAAGAATACTATACCCAACAAGGCTATCAATCAAAATTGAAGGTGGAATCAGGAGCTTTACAGACAATAAAGGGCTAAGTGAGTTTATCACTACCAAGGCAACAATGCAAGATATACTAAAGGGACTGCAGTAAAAGAAAGAAAAGGAAAGGCAAAAAAAAGAAGAAGAAGAAGAAGAAGGAAGAAGCAGCAGCAGCAGCAGAGGGACACATCAGTGAGCTAGAAGACAAGGTAGGGAAAAATACCCAATTACAGCAGCAACTAGAAAATATAAATAAAAAGCAAGAGGAGAGGCTGGAGCCAAAGGCGCGCAGGGCCAGAGACGCTGGAGAAGCCGGAGACTCAGAGCGAAGAGCTGCACGGAGGCAGTGAATAATAGCTCTTGGAGTCTGCAATAAAAAATGGCCTCCAGGGGAGAGAATCCAAGATGGCAGCATAAGTAAACGCCTACACTGCTGCCTCGCACAACTATTTCTAAACTACAACTAAAAGACAGAACAGACATCATCCAGAAACACAGGAAAGCTGGCCGAGTATAAGTTCTACAACTAGAAGGAAAGAGAGGGACTCACAGAAACCCAGAGGACCTGCAAAAAGCTGTGGTACAGAGACGCGCCCACTGAGAGAGCGGATGCCCGAGTACCTGGCTGGCTTGCTCTGGCAGGAGGGAAACAGAGACTCCCAACGGCATTGAACCCCTTATCCTATGACACTAAACCCCAGATCCAGCCAAAACTCATACGGGGGGAGTTTGGACTGTGAAAAGGGAGAAGTGCACGGAAATTTAGGGGACTCGCAAAACATAGGAGGTCTAGTCGCGGTCTCGCATGTGCATGGCGCTGCGCAGAGGACATATTGCAGATTGTCCCGCTGGCTTTCGCGACTGGGCAGGAGACAGACCCTCCGAACTGTGCCACATCTGAGTCCACTGGGCCCCTGTTTCTGGTGAAACCCTGGAGATCTAGACTCGTGTGGTCCTGGTGTGCAGGGGAGCTGGAAAGGCAGCAGTCTAGAGGCACTGCGGGCGCGCGCGCACAAGGACCACTCCAGCGATTACCCAGTCACGTGAGACTCGGGGGCCATGGAGAGCAGGGCCGACTGGAAGGCAAGGCGGTCCCTTAAGCCCTGAGACTCCACCCATCCCAAGCTCAACAGAGGCTTCTGTTTTTGCAAGTACAGAAGTTTCCCCGACAAAGTGAAAATGCCAAGACAAGGGAAGGGATCAAAAACAAAAGAAATGCAGGGAAAAAAATGACTGGATATAGAGTTCAAAACCACACTTATAAGGTTTTGCAAGAATATGCTAGAAAAGATGAATAAGTTTATCAAGTCCCAAGAAGAGATGCAAAAGGACCAACTAGAGATGCTAGAGATGATGCATAAATTTAGCGAGTCCCAAGAGGAGATGACAAAGGACCAACTAGAGACACTAACTGAAATAAAAAATATTATACAGAGTCCTAACAGCAGACTAGAGAAAGGCAAGAATCAAGTCAAAAATTTGAAATATAAAGAAACAGAAAACACTCAACTGGAAAGGCAAGAAGAGAAAAGAATCCAAAAATGTGAATATAATGTAAGGAGACTCTGGGACAGCCTCAAGCGTCCCAACATCAGAATTGTGGGGATGCCAGAGGAAGAGAGAGAGCAAGATACTGAAAACCTATTTAAAGAAATAATGACTGAAAACTTCCCACATCTGGTAAAAGAAATAGACTTACAAGTCCAGGAAGCACACAGAACCCCATATAAAAGGAATCCAAAGAGGACCTCACCAAGACACATCATAATTAAAATACCAAGAGCAAAAGACAAAGAGAGAATATTAAAAGCAGCAAGAGAAAAACAGTTTATTACCTACAAGGGAGCACCCATACGACTGATGGATAGCAAGAACCTACAACTAAGAATAATCTATCCAGTAAAGCTAACATTCAGAATTGAAGGGCAGATAAAGAGCTTCACAAATAAGAAAATGCTAAAGTAGTTCATCAACTCCAAATCAGTGTTATATGAAATGCTGAAGGGTACTCTTTTAGAAGAGGAAGAAGAAAAAGTGAATCTAAAATCAGGAGCACAGAAAGCGAGTGGACTGATAATTCTCAGGGGGAAAGGGGTGAGGGGTGTACAGGGAGTGACTGGACAAAAATCATACACCTATGGATGAGATCAATGGGAGGGAGCTAAGGGCAGACGGAATGGTGGGAGCTGAGTAGAGGGGTTCTATGGAGGGGAAAAAAGAGAAACAAATGTAATAATCTGAATAATAAAGATTTAATTAAAAAAAAAGAAACTAGAAACATCGATCAGAAAGTATGTATGCACCCCTATGTTCATAGCAGCACAATTTACAATAGCTACAATTTGGAAACCGCCTAGGTGCCCGTCAGCAGATGAGTGGATCAGGAAACTATGGTACATCTATACAATGCAATTCTATTATGCCATTAAAAGAAGGAATTCTTACTATTTGCAGCAACCTGGATGGAACTGGAGAGCCTTATTCTAAGTGAAATAAGCCAGTCAATGAAGGAGAAACACCACAGGATCTCAGTCATTTGTGGATAACAAAGAACACCATTTTTAGTTTTTTGAGGAAACTCCATATTGTTCTCTACAATGGTTGCACCAGTCTGCATTCCTACCAGCAGTGCACGAGAGTTTCTTTTTCTCCATATCCTCTCCACACTTGTTGTTTCTTGATTTTTTTGATGATAGCCATTCTGACAGATGTGAGATGATACCACATTGTTGTTTTGATTTGCATCTTTTCAATAATTAGTGACTTTTGAGCAGATTTTTATGTCTCTTGGCATTCCTTCAGTATTCTTTTGAAAAGTATGTATTTAGGTCCATTGCCCATTTTTTGAATGGGTTGTTTATCTTCCTCTTGTTAAGTTGTATGAGTTCCTGGTAAATGTTGAAGATTAAACATTTATAGGTGATAACATTGGCAAATATGTTCTCCTGTGTAGTGGGCATTCTTGTTTTGTTGATACGTTCTTTTGCTGTGTAAACGGTTTTTTTATTTTGATGTAGTCTCATTTATTTATTTTATCTTCAGTTTCCATTGTCCTCGGAGCAGTATCAGTGAAGAAATTGCTTCGGCATATCTTTGAGATTTTGCTGCCTATAGATTCTTCTAGTATTTTTATAGTTTACTGCCTTATGGTTAAGTCCTTCATCCATTTTGTGTTTATTTTTGTGTATGTTGTAAGTTGTTGGTCTAGATTCCTTTTTTGGATGTTTCTGTCCAATTTTCCCAGCACCACTTATTGAAGTGGCTCTCTTGACTCCATTGTATGTTCATGCCTCCTCTGTCAAATATTCATTGAGCATAGTGATTTGGGTCTATTTCTGGGTTCTCTATTCTATTCCATTGGTCTATGTGTCTGTTCTTGTTGCCGGTACTAGGCTGATTTGAGAAGTGTTGCTTTGTAATACAGCTTGATATCTGGTATTGAGATCCCACCTACTTTGTTGTTCTTTCTCATGATTGCTGCAGCTATTAGGGGTCTTTTTTATTTCAGATGAATTTTTGGAAAATTCCTTTCAGGTTTTGAAATAAACCATTGGTATATATTTTATTTTATTTTTTTCTTTTATTAAATCTTTATTATTCAGATTATTACATTTGTTTCTCTTTTTGCCCCTCCATAGCTCCCCTCCACCAGGCTCCTACCCCTCCCTCTGCCCTTACCTCCCTACCGTTGACCTCATCCATAGGTGTATGATTTTTGTCCATTCTCTCCCTGTACACCCCTCACCCCTTTCCCACTGAGAATTATCAGTCCACTCCCTTTCTGTGCTCCTGATTCTATTATATTCACCAGTTTATTCTGTTGATCAAATTTTTAATTCACTTAATTTTTAGATTCACTTGTTGATAGATATGTATTTGTTGTTCATAATTTTTTTTGCTTTTACCTTTTTCTTCTTCCTCTTCTAAAAGAGTACCCTTCAGCATTTCATATAACACTGGTTGGTAGTTGATGAACTCCTTTAGCTTTTTCTTATCTGTGAAGCCCCTTATCTGCCCTTCAATTCTGAATGTTAGCTTTGCTGGATAGATTATTCTTGGTTGTAGGTTCTTTTTTTTTTCCACTAAAAGCTGAATCCTTCCATTTCCTCTGCACATCTACTTGCTTAAATGGCGGGCAAAAGAGGAGGAGGATTGATCAGAGCATTGTGCAATACAATTTCATTAAGTCCCTCTCCCTCTCCTTTCTCCAAAAGATTTGGATTTTTTTTTCAACACTTTTACACCTGTTGTAGACAATGTCAACCTTTGTAAGAAAACCAAAATAAAAGTTGAAAAATAAAATCCATGAAAAAAAAATATTTTGCTAAGCTGGTGACCGGGACCACCGGGCATCTGTCCAATTAAAACCCCAACACACAGCAATAACAAAGGCACTGGTCTTCAACTGCTAATGCATGGGGATCAAACCCCAGCCTGTAGGAACTCTCCCCCGAAGTCAGGACGAGCCCGCTGGATAGACCTGGGCTGGTGCTTCTAACTCTAGGGAGAGGGAGACTTCCCATGGCTGCAGGCTAGAGGCCTTGAACTCTGCACCACGCCCCCAACAGGTCCCTAGTTGCTGGTTGGTCAGTGGAGCGGGGCTGCTCCACCTGGCCTGTTGGCCTCTTGATTGTGGGGCAACTCGGCCTGGTCTCTTCACCCTGTGATCACAGGAAGCTTGGACCCAGGCAGGCGGTGGGCGGCTTAGCCCGGGCAGGCAGCTCTGGGCAATGCCCCCACCACCTGCCCAGTCCCTGACTGTGGCTTGGAATCCCACCAGCAGCATAGGGCGCTGCCTGCACCGCCTGAATATGCAAATTTACCTGCCATCTTTGCTGAGTTTGGCTGAGTTTACAAATTACTATTCTTGTAAATCCATAAAAGCGTGGATCCATTACCATTGGAAATTGTAGGACATTTTCACCCCCAAAAGAAAATCCATACTTATCAGTCATTCCCCATTCTCCTAATGGGACTGTTCACACACCTGAAGAGTATAAAGACACTTCAAAGTGAACACCTCTGAACTACAACAGAGGCAATAATAAGTCTTTACTGAGCTCCCCTTATCTGACTAAAGCAGAGTTTTATAAGAGACAGCTGCCAACCCACCTTCCAAATTTGGGAGGCATGATTAAGAGGGCTTGAGCTCAGACATTACAACATTCTAAAAGAATGTGTAAACAGGCTCATTGGATCCTTCCATCCTTTGAAGTCCTAATCCACAAACCCCCTTGTGAAGCTGGGATAAGAACCACTATATCTTGCTGTTTAGAGAGACTCCCTATCTGAAAGCTCCCATATAATAAACTTTTCTCCTACTAATTCACTTTAATTAATTTGCAGGACACTAGCCCAATGGTCGGCAAACTGCAGCTCATGAGCTGCGGTTTGCTGCTCTGTTGATTGAGTTTGCCGACCACTGCTGGCCCCTTGAACCTGAAAAAGAGGTAACATTTTCCTCCCAACATTCCCTTCTTACTAGCCCCTGGCAAACACTGATTGAAACTCTCTCTGTAGTTTTCACTGCTTCAGACATTTCATATCAATGAAACCTCACGGTGTTCTTTGGTGTCTGGTTTATTTCACGTATCATCATGCTTTCAAGGTTCATCCATGTTTTAGTATGTGTCAGTACTTCATTTCATATTTTACCTAAATAAAAGTCCATGGTATAGATATAGCACATTTTGCTTACACATTCATCAGTTGATGGACATTTGAGTTGTTTTTCCCTTTTGGCTTTTGAATAATGTTGCCATAAACATTCTTGAACAAGTTTTTGTTTGAATATTTTCAGTTCTCTGTGCTACATGCCTAGGAGTGGAATTGCTGATCATGTGGTCACATTATATTTAACTTTTTGTGAAAATGCCAAACTGCTTTTCACATTATCCACGCACCATAAAATATCCTTGCCAGCAGTCTAGGAGGGTTCCAATTTCTCCACATCCTTATCATACTTGTTATTTTGCATTTTTTAATGTTAGCAGTCCCGTCATTTTGATTTCCCAATGACTACGGATTTGAGCATCTTTTTGATGTGCTTATTGGCTAGTTGCAAGGAGAGAGCAATGGATTTGTAGCACAAGCACCCCTGTGTGTGCCACCCTGCTTCACAATGCCTAAGCCATTTAGACCTCAGTGTCCTGGCACAATGAGTAGTTATTGCATCTGTGTAAGTCCAGGGAATGGGGACAGAAAAGGGGCTTTGACTTGGATGTCTGCATGGAGAAGTGGTCACTAATCCCTAAAGTGAAGGATAAGAAACACTGGGAGGGATCCAGCAGGGCAGCTGAGATCCAAGGCCAGGGATTGGTCAGGTAATTCCACCTGGAAGGAGGTGCAGGCTCTTTCAGGCTCCACTTTAAAGGTAGGGAAGTTGTGGCCGTACCTTCACCCCCTGGGAGTCTAAGGCAGCTGGGTTTTGTGCGATTTCCCGTGCTGACCTGAAATGCAAAAAGGCAGCCGTTTGTCCAGGAGCCTGGCCCGGACAAAGCACGTCAGGGTCCTCACTGTCCTCCTCCCTCCTGCCCTGAACAGTCCCACCCACCGCTCCCCAAACTGCAAGGGAATGAGTGGCAAAAGAGTC